>BJCM01265410.1:0-12929 GCA_018326385.1 Flaveria bidentis
CACACATAAGCACATAACCGAAGCAAGAACTCAATAAAAACACATAAACCTTCGAATCCCTACCTTGAATCCGGCCTTCTCCTTGTTCTTCTTCAAGTCCCGACAGTACTCTTCCTCTCTCTGAAATTTCGTCTGAAAAGGGCGTGATAGGGGGGGAGTGGGCGGCCATGCCCTCTTTTAACGCCCACTCTCTGTACCTTTTGTCCTTTTTACACCTTTAATCCTCCATCTTGGGTAAAATTTGCATTTGTTACCGTTATTATTCTTTTATTGTCTTTTCTTAAATTTCCGGGTGTTACATGGGTATTGTAAGCATGCTATTTTGGAAAATTCATGTTCTTACAAGACTTATGAATATAATTGCATCTTTTGTATGTAATCTTGTGACATTTGACTAGGAATGATGAATGAAGGTTGAAGGTTTAGTAGAATTGGTCAAATGTGCATCCTTATGCTTATGTTTGAGAAAACCATAGTGTTTGTCATGAATCTCTCTAATCATTGGTTATGAATTGTTTTGTAATTCCGATATGAAGTTTATGAGTTGAAGAGTAATTGTAGTTTTGTCTATTTTATTAAAGTTGAGGTGGTTTTCATGTGTTTATCGTGTTAACTTTCCAAAAATTTGTGGCATTAGATAACCCTAACGGGAGTCTTATTCATCTTTAATATCAACATAATTGTATCACTAGTTCCTCATGGCATAACTTTAGGTGACTATTGTGTGTTTATCGTTCTAGCTTTCTGAATGATTATATGTCTAGATATCCTTGACGGGGATTTAGGCTACCTCCATGTATTATGTGTAAGAATGGTCTCACATTGTGTTTGTGCTAGTTGTTAATTCATTGCTAAGTGGAATCAAAGTCCAAGTGGTATTTTTAATTGATTGTGTATCTCATCTTTACTTCCTTAATTTGTTAATTTAGCTTGCTAATCGTTTTAGTTAATTCAATATTTGCAAATCCTAACTCAATTGATTGGTTAAATAATGATGATGATTTAGTATTAGGAGCCATTATGTTCATAGATCGATACTCGATTCTTACCTCAAGCTATACTACTATACGTTAGGTGTGCTTGCCTATTGTGTGTAGTTAGTCTAAAAATGATAATCGTTTCTTTAAAATTAAAACAAATTGTGTGAATTTCCATGTCAATATATATATATATATATATATATATACTTTACACACATCAGTGCCTTGTACACCTTAACAAAATGGGCTTGTTGAGAGAATGAATAGAATTCTTTTAGAAAGGGTGAGATGTACGTTGGGAAGTTCAAGTTTACCAAAGTAGTTTTGGGTTGAAGTTGTAACTACTGTAGCCTACCTAATCAATAGGTCACCATCCATAGCCTTGAATATGAAGTGTCCAATTGAAGTTTGGTCTAGTTGTAAAGCACATTATAATGGGTTGAGGGCACTGTTGTAAAACTCAGCCTAGGCGGCCGAGTACTTGGAGATTACTCGAAACTTGTAGGTGTGCTGATGCGCTTTTCTTCAACTCGGTCAACCTTTCTTAGAATTGGTCCAACCCGGCCCAACTCGTCCTACTTGGTCCAACTCGGCCTACGAGATCCGACTCGGATTTTTGTTGTTTATTCACTGATTTTCCCTATTTTCACCGATTTTTGTTTTTTTCAATAATTTACTTTGAAAGATTAGTATTAAATGATTATTAAGTGTATATATTAAAAATAAATACTATATTTTAAAATACCATAGTATTTAAGCATATTCTTTTGATATATATTGATTTTACGTATTATGTTATAAATATTTGTAAACTTATTATATTTGACACATATATAATTTCTCAAATTTTAATTTTTTTTATAATTTACCATGTCTGAATACTCCCCGAGTACTCCCTGCCTATGTTGAGTACTCGGTTAACTCCCAGTCGACCAATCTAGCAGCTCCTAACGACTTTTGCAATTATGGCTGAGGGTATTTGGTTCGTTGGCATAGGGTCATGTGAGTCGGGGAAATTAGACACAGGAGCTTGCAAGTGTGTTTTTCTTGGTTACATGATAGGATAAATGGGTACATATTATGGAAAATTGAAGATACTTCTAAGGTAATCACAAGTAGAGATGTACTATTCAGTGAAAGCATGACCTACTAAGATGTAGTTAGTAATATAGAAAAAGAACTCAATCTTGATAGTTTTAGGAATGAGGAAGTGTGGTTTGGGGTGGAAACATGAGGCACATGAAGATAAATCTGATCATGTTGAAAGCCAGGAGGAGATAATCGTGTCCGGATATAATTTGGCAAGGGATAGGCCAAGGAGAAATATAGTTCCTCCTTTGAGATTCAAAGATAGTGACGCTAATTACGCAGTTGCCTTCATTGTTCTCATACAATAGTCCATATATGAACCCATGATTTGTTCAGATGTTATTAAATTCTAAAGATAGTAACAAATGTTGTGAAGCCATAAAAGAAGAGATGGCCTCATTACATAAGAATGGCACCAGGAAACTAGTAGATAGACCAAAAGGTTAAAAGTTGCTATCATGTAAGTGGCTTTATAAATCTAAAGAATGTGCACCTGGGAGTAAAATTCCTAGACACAAAGCTAGGCTAGTGGCTAAAGGGTTTACACTGAGGGTTGTAGTGGATTAGGCTAAGATATTCTCACATGTGGTGAAACACACCTCTAATTGAATATTATTGTCTATGGTTTCCTGTTTTGATTTGGAATTGTAATAGTTAGATGTTAAAACTACATTCTTACATGGTTATTTGGAGGAAATATATCTACATGTCCCATCCTTATGGTTTTGTAGAGCTTGGTCTCAAAAATAAGGTGTGCTTGTTTAAGAAATTCTTTCATGGGCTAAAGCAGTCTCCTAGGCAGTGGTATAAATGCTTGGACGAGTTTATGATTGGAAATAGTTATGTGTATTTTAAAGAGTATGTTATTGGAAAATTTATGTATATACTATTGTATGTTGATGATATGCTAGTTGTTTATAAAGATAAGTAGGAAATTAGTTGTTAAGAACATGTTTATGGCAGCATTTGAAATGAAAGAGTTGGGTAATACTAAAAAGATACTAGGAATGGAGATCTAAGGGGATAGAATACTAAAACACTTGTGACTTATGCACACGAAATATGTTTGAAAGATTTTGTCTAACTATGGTATGGATGGGTGCAAGTTTGTTAAGACACAATTGGCTCCACACTTCAAGTTCTCAAGTCAAGGGAGTTCAAAATTAGAAGAAGATGTTAAGTACATGGAAAGGGTGCCATATGCTAATGTAGTGGGTAGCTTGATGTACCTAATGGTTTGCACAAGACCTAATTTAGGGTATGCAGTTAGTCTAGTTAGCAGGTTTTTGGCTACTCCTGGAAAGTCACATTCGGCAGTTGCTAAATGGATCTTGAGATATTTGAGTGGAACTAAAGATTTGGGCTTGTCATTTGGTGATATTTCTCCTAACAATGGTTCAGTGGAAGGGTTTGCAGATGCAGATTTTGCCACAGACTTAGACAAAGGAAGGTTAGTAATTGTTTATGCTTTTAAAGTTCTTTGTAATTTGGTTAACTGAAAAAATCAATTGTAACATGTAGTAGCCTTATCTACTACTGTAGCAAAGTACATTACGTTAATCAAAGCAGTGAAAGAGGCTTTGTGGCTGCAAGGTTTGGCTACTGAGATAGGTATAAAATTGGTGAAGTTTGTGGTATTTTATGATAATCAAGGTGGAATACAACTCTTTAAATATAATATGTTTCATGAAATGACAAAACATATTATTGTAAAGCTCCATTTCGTCTAAAAGTAGTTAATTCTGGTGCAGTTAAAGTAGTTTGAATTGATACTAGTGTTAATCCTATTGATATGTTTACAGTCACTTCCAGGGTCCGAGTTTGAGTTTGTATGGAAGCTTTATGTATTGGTTAAAGTCAATATTGACTTTAATTTGGATATTGTTAAATGAATAAAGTCAAATATCGTTTTGTGTTCAAGTATAAGGTCTTGTTTACTAATTTCTTATAGTTTAGGGGGTTTATGTGACAACTTATTAATTAGGTTGTTATTAGTTTGTTAGCATTCGTTTAAAAGGGAGGTGAAGTGGTGTCATCAGGAGGGATTCAATTTCATCTTTCTATCATCTTCTTTTAATCACTTTGTGATCAACTTGATAATACAATTTATGGAGTCCATGGTTTGATTCTTTGATTGTTCATCTGGTGTTAATTTTACAACATAAGATATAACAAGATCTTTGAGTGTTTATGTGCAAAATTATGTGCTTTGATGAGATTATTTTATGAGTAAGTTACGTTATTCATCCTTTATGTATGCTAGTAGTTATGGTTTAGGTCCTTTAACTTTACTAATTACTGTAACGCCCCAAAGAAAGTCAAAACGAGCGGGTAATGTAGTATGGACCGAGTTAACTCTTCGAGTTATGAGTTTGACGAGATTAAGGTCCCGGGAACGCCTGATATATATAAATAAATCAGCTTGAGCAGCTCTCATTTGCAACTCAACACTCTAGTTCTAGAGAGAGAGTAGAGACAGAAAGTAGAGAGAATTGAAGATTCAATGCTCGGTTGATCTCGTGATTGAAGATCGGTGTTCGTGAGCATCCAAAACAATAAGAAAACACCAAGAATCCAAGTAAGAAACATCATTTAATCGTTGCTTTTGATGTAAACCTGGATTCTAGGGTTTGGGTTTTTTTAAAGTGGCAAAGATTCACCCAAAACTTGCGTTTTTGTGTAAGAAAACATGTAAGAAGCTTAGATATAGCTTATTGGGTGATAAACCAAGGTTTTGGGTGTAAAAGATTGGAGTTTTGGGTTAAAAATGGGTTGGTTCGTAATTTTCAGCCCGTTCTGCGAAACTAGGTGTTCATCCAGCGAAATTTCGCAAGTACTTTCGCAGACATGGTTTTCCAATGAAGGTTGGGCGAAACTGGCAGCGAAACTGGCAGCGAAGATGCTAGCGAAACTAGCAGCGAAACTGCTAGCGAAACTAGCGGCGAAATTGCTGATCTGGCAGCGAAATTGCTGATCTGGCAGCGAAATTAGGCAGAACATAATTCCTTTGAGTGTTAACTTATCTGCAGGTTGTGTAGTGCAACCCTTGCTTTGAAAGCTTGATTGAGAAGCTACTCATCGAGTCTAGGTGAGTTCTAGATCCCCTATTTTAAAGGTTTTGAACTAGTTTGGGGCTGGAAGTGCATACTAAATATACGTTTTAGATTACCAAAATTTTAAGAGGTTTTAACGGGAAGATCAATTTTTCTATAACAAAATGTGCTATATAAAAATGTTAAAATAAAAAATTTCCACGCTGACCTAGCAGCACGGCCCCAGCCAGGGGCGTTGCCCCTTAGACCCCACTAAGGGTTGCTGCCCCTAGGACCTTGTTGTCAGGGGCTGCCGCCCCCGAACCCCCGTTGTCCTGCGGTGGGTCAGTTATGTTTTATGATGATTTATGCTAGATATGCATGATGTTTATGATGGGAATGTATGATTAATGCCTATGCATGATGATGATGTGTGATTGATGATGATTATATATGTCATGTATGATATGTTCGTTACTACATATTATGATGTGACTTTACGTGGTGTGATTATGATAATGAACGTAAAGTATTATTTTAACGAAGTGAAAGATTTAAGATAACGAAAAGTGAAACTTAATGAATGTTACCCCCGGGCCCTTTTGATGATGAAAAGTCTTGCAAGCACAATGATAGACTTCACTTACGTGAGTCTGATGTATGATGATTGATCTGTATTCATGAGCGGGCTATGTGCCTTGCAGTGTGGATCAACTGTCGAGGGTTAGCTACCATGAAGATGTGTACCGACAGGGATCGACATTTGTTGTCAATCAACATGGAGCTCTTGCTTTGTGCAATCTCGTTGATGATGAAGTGAAAGATGAAAAATGAACGAAAGCTAACAAGCGATGATCAAAGATAATAATGTTATTATCTATGTGTACGTATGATGCTTGATCACATAAAAATGTAAAGAAAGGTTTTAAATGGAAGTAAAAGTATTTTTTTGTAAAACTAGAATTCACTCAGCAACACTGACTTTTATGTATTTTCCAGTTGGCAGGTGATGGTTGCTGAGGATGGCACATGCGGCTACTTGGCCTGTTTTGGATGGCATCCATTTTGTATACCTTTGCATTGAATTAAACCACATGCTCCACAACGATTGTGTTTTTGCATTGTAACGCTAACAAATGATGTTTTGTAATTGTTAACATTGTTTTATTTTTATGCAAAAAATGGCTATATATAAATATGAAATTGTTTAAGTAAATTCTGTTGCAATGTTTTACAAATGTTAAAATTTTATGTGTGTTTTTTTGCGATGATTGACCAGTTGTGAGCGTTCCGAGAACGGGGGCTTACAATTACAAAAAACGTCCTTTAGTTTAATGGTTGTAACGATCTTATCATTTAAGTTAACCATAGTTAATTCAAAAAGTTAAATGAAATCCATATGCAAATCACATGATGGCATAATAGTACATTCACATTTACCCCTCCTAACTTTTAAGAATAAATCTCCCTTTATAGACTAGATTATCCTTTTATTTTGTTTCTTAAATTTGGGTGTGATTTAAAATATACTTGGAGAAGAAGTATAATGCTTTTATGGTTTTGGTTATGAAAATATGAACAATCTAAATTGTTAGAACTATTATCGTATGGTTTTTGAAACTATTTTGTTGTTTTTGCTTTTTAAACTATGACATACTATTTACATTAATCTATTTTTTAAGTTAGTTTATGTTGCATGTTCTTTCGAAAAAACACTCTATGATTATTAAAGTTCAACCTAGTAACTATATACGTTTAAATACAAACATTTATGAACAGTGTAGTTCTTAAATTAATAAAAAGATCACTGCTAGATAACTATATAGAAAAATAATAAATGATAAAAAATATTCTTTCAAATAGTTCTGGGCAAACATCATTGTACATTTTAATATGGAACTTCAAGTAACATATTTTATTTTTTATTTATTGTTTATTTTATGTTTATATATATTTTCTTTTTCATATTTTGTATCTATTATTATTTTTTAGAAGTTAGTAGAGGGGAAATTTACTAGGTGCCCTCATGTGAGTTGCGTATGGGTTTAGTTTATCTCTCTAATTAAAGATGGTTAACCTAAAGAACGAAACCGTTACAAATTATTAAAATAAAGGATATTTTCTGTAATTAGTAAAGATAAAAGATTTAATCCATAATCACTAGTATACATAAAGGATGAATTATGTAATTTACTCTTATTTTATACTTAGTAATTTGTTAATCTAAAATTTAATATACTTATACAAAAAATCTACAATAAAGTTCTTAAATCTCGAGGTTCGTTTGTTATTTTTTTTTCTAAACCTTGAGCTCTCTTCAATTTTGGCTCGTTGAGAATTTTCAAGGCTGACACGTCTTGTTTTTTATTTATTAATTAGTATATTTATATAAGGATTGATAATTATTGCTATACATTTATATAAGTGTACTTATATGCTTTTATATTCATATAATTGAGCCTTTATTAATCTAGAATAGAGCCTTTATTAAATAAGCTATAAATGAGATTGTAACTAAGGCTAAGCTTGTTTAACTCAACTCGATTAGAGTTTTTAGCAATCCAGTCTTTAATAACTCAAAAGCAACTCAACCAGTTACCATGCAAGTCTTGTTATTTTGCTTAAAGATTGGAGGAAATCAAATAATAATATTTTAAAGATACTTTACTGTTACAACTGTATGTTCTTAAAATAGGGAGAATTATAACCATGCCTCAGTACCAACAATAATAACAAACAGGTCTACCAAACACAGCCACATATTGCAGTCGAATATGACGAGCATAAACAAAAAATAATAACCTAACATCTTTTATATCGTAAAAGATTTAGACTTTAGGCTGCAGGTTGTTCAACTGGTGCAGTTGGAGCTTCAGCAGTCGTGTTTGAGGTAGTTGCGTCTGAGGCAGATGTTTTATCTTGTTTGCCGCCTTCTTTACCTCCGTCTTTGGCGGCAGCTGGTGGTGGTGGTGGTGGTGGTGGAGTCATGTGGGCGGGCGGGGTGTGCTTCAGTTTCACCAAGATGTGACGCAACCTTGACAGATCAGTGGGTTTTCCCGGCTTGGGTCCTTGTACAACTGCAATCGACGGTTTTTTGTCTTTATCTTTCTTGCCTCTTTTTTCGATGTTGGGAACCTCACGAGGAATCAGTTCAGCTATCGCTTTCCAGTATTGTTTATCGGCTTCTTTGTGGAATGTTTCTTGCTTCGCTACATACATCTGTTACAGCGTGCAAAACACATTATTCATAAGTGTTAAATCAACGCTGCATTGCGATTTGTATGGTACTATTCATGAACTTGGTTTTAAAAAGCGTGTCTTAGGCACGAGGTGAGCCAGGTGATCAAAAACGCCTCAGACCATTGAGGCAGTGCTTCATGTACATGGGAGTCAAAATTGGTTAATATTAGTCACATATATAGGGTCACAGGAAGGTTAATATGTAAAAATGGCCATAATGATGAAGATATTATACGTGCTTTGCTTGATTAAAGGCTAATATGTTAAAAAGAGATTGATAAATATGCAGCTTTTGGTTGTACATAGAGCATCGCCTCGTGTACGTGAAGCTCTTGGCTCATGGCCTCACGCCTTGGCATTCGGAACCTAAACAAGAACGCCTCACGCTTTTCAAATCAAGTTCATGAAATGCTTGCAGTGTTAAATTATCATTGATAGGGCGGCTTTAAGGATTACCTTCTCGCCTTCTCTATTGGTGAGTTTGTTTGTCTCGATGTTTTTCAATCTCTTTTCATGGAAAGCTTTTATATACTCCTCACCTTCTTGGATGATCTGGCTTCTTAATTCCTTCTCTTTTTTCTCCTTCTCCTCTAGTCGAATTGCATTGAGCCTGAAAATGGAAGGTAATATATACTAATAACATATTTCTTGTCTAGTAAAAATCCGATTTTATAACATAAAAGTTGCTAAAGTATTTGTCTAGCAATCACAGGTCTCAAATAACCTACAGAAAAGATGGGAATGTGATGGACACTGCAACTAGAATGATCATGATCAGAAAATATATTTCAATATTCTGTTGATAGTCTTACTGTAAGCTACAGTAGAACTCCGCGTTTAAAATTCATTTAAATTGCTTTAATTTTCAATTGGGTAGGAAACTAGAAAACAGTGCAACAAGGGTTTTGTAAACAGTAGAAACGTGATGATGGTCTAATAATTTCTTGTTCTATGAAACTCTGAAAGGTTCTGTATATTGATATTTGATAAAGATATCAAGATATGTGATCCACAATATGAATGATCAAAGCACAAAAGAGAATTCATGGTTCAATTAAAATTTTATCTAAAATTGTCACAAAGCTCAAAGGATCAAAGGATACATCAGTTGTGACCAGGGTAACTATGAACAAGAGTTACAACATTTAATACAGTTTCTAGTTCTCACTTTATATGATCAACAGTTAATCTGTGAGCTCTAAGCACTCAATCATTCTACTTCAAAAAACACCCTACAAGCTACAACATTTATGGTTGCCTCTACAAGTAGTATAGCTCCATCTATGACCTCAATTGGAATGTAACTGATGAAAGTGGAGCCGTTTGCATGATTTATACATCTTAGTGAAGTATGCTGCAAGTAGTGTAGCTCCATTACAAGATCTTACCAAAATTTAGCAGCCTCTCATGTTTTTCTACCTGTTAATAAGCTTAACCTACCAATACTGTTATTCTATATGTTATCGTTCACTTTCTACGAAACCAATGATGATAATTGAGAACTAAAGATAAGCAGAGGCAGAAACATAGAAGAACAAGCTATACATATATCATATATAGACTTCAAATTTGCAAAATCTGTATGTTCCTAAAACATGTAAATCAAGATCAATCACATCTAGTCCTCATCATGTTGCAAAATACATTGCTCTTATTAAAATAAACATATAATTCACTATGGATTTACATACTTCTGATGAATCTAGTTTTCACATGAAATATTAATTTCCAATAGAGAAATAAAGCTCGATTGTTTCCAACAGATAAGATTATCATCGCTACACGATCACTACATCTCACTGAATCATGTTTGTCAACAGAGTTCCGATTAGATCTAATGAAACTTTAACCGATCAATACGCAATAAATCGAAACAAAATAGAACTAAAACCTCACCTCCTCCATTCACGAAGAGCAAAACCTTCTTCTCGCATCTCACTAGGAGGCGGAAGCACCGGTCCATCAGAAGCGAATATTCCGGCAGCATCATCTCCGGCATCATAACTCTCGCTTACACCGTTCGAAATCGGAACGGATGAAGAATCAAACGGCGAAGATGCCTGATTCGCCTGCGAGTACGGATCCGAATCCGGATCCGGATGTGAACCGAATCCGTAGGGATCTGGAGTATCTACTGGTTCACCGTGTGGAGGGAAGTGATACGGTGGTGTATCGGCGGTGGAGAAGTTGGAGTATGAATCGTTGTTGTTGAAGTAACCTTCGTCAGATTGACCGGAGGAACGGATCGCCGTCGGATCATCGCCGTCGACGGTGAAGGTATCGAACGACGACGACATATCTCTCTCGAAATTCTCTCTAGATTCTCTCCTCTCTTCTCTCTCACTGCAAATCTGTAGCTTCTTTAAGCTGTTTTCATGGCAGCCCTTTTATATCATTTTGCTTATTTCTCCACCGTTTTCTTTGTCATTTTGTGTCCTGAATTATCATGATTTTGATATAAATCACACGAATCATATGGGTACCATGAAGGGGACACGGGTCATATGATAAGAGTGGTAATTTATAAACAGTTAATGAGTTGTATTTTTTTAATGGTTTAAATGTCTGAATGATTTAGTATTTAATGTTCAGACTGTTTGTTTCGTGAGCACATATCTGAATGATAAGACATTTACTTTTGAATGGTTAAACATTATACAGATGTTGAATGGTTAAGAGGTTTAATGCTGAATGATTAAAACATATTATCTTAATTGCTCAGACATTTGCTTTTGAATAGTTAAATGATATACTAGCTCTTAATGATTCAGACCTTTTAATGGTTTAACACTTAATGGTTCAGACTTTTTATTGGTTCAACATTTAATCATTCAAAAGTTGTCAAACAACCCCAAAGTGTTGGATCAATAAGAGTGCTGAATTATTAAAAGGTCAGAATCATTTAAAGTTGTTTGGTTCACAAAATGTTCTACAAAGGAATTGGAATTTGAATCTTGTTAAAATTGATAACGTGTTTGGTTGATCAATTTTGAGTGAAACTGGAATTTTAATTTTGCACATTCCATTGGATTGTTAAACATTCCATGGGTAAGTGAAAGGAATGTGAATTCTAATAAATAAGAGAAAAAAAATTCAATTTCAATTTCATATGTTGACCAATCAAACATGATTTTAGATGAAAAAATTTCAATTCCAATTCCAATTACAAATCCTAAGAAATTTGTGAACCAAACAAGACATAAGAGTTAGTATATAGCTTAACTATTCACAAACAAATATCTGACCAATTCCATTCCAATCCCATATTTTTTTTAATATTTTTAAAAATGATTGTAAATGTAGGAGAGTAAAAAGATAATGATAAAGATATTAAAAGTATTATTTAATTGAAATAGATAGAAAAAAATAGTATTTTTAATGTGAATATAAGAATGGGTAAACTAGTATGAATGCTCTTATAAGTTATATCCGTATGACATATTGTTTGTAATTTTAAGCCCAAAGTGGCTTTGTATTATTGTAGTGTGTCGTTAACATTTGGTAATGTTTTTTACAGGATGGCAAAGATTGATCATGTATTTTGAGGGTGCGAAAGTTCTTTGGTTTATGATCTTCTACTAAAATTTTGAGCACTTGTTTTATAATCTTGTGGCGCGATCGTATGTTATGTTTTTTTGTAATTACAAGCCCGAAGCTGCTTTGCTTTATTACAGTTAACACTTGGTGATCTTTTTTACAGAATGGCAAAGACGATTATCGATGTTGTATTGGACCTGAATCTTGATGACACCCCAAGTAACCTGGCTGCTGCGGCTATATTTTTTGTTTTGACATGTGATGTAAGCTACTTTTAGTTTTATTATGCAGGTGCACCGAGTAAAAAGGTAGAAGCGAGAGGAACTTTAGCTCGAGCATGTGTTTGGCTATATTTTTACTTGGGTGTTTGGATTTGCATCAATAGTTAATTAGGAATGCTTGCTAAAAGGTAAAATATTAGATTCAGATTAGCTTTTGTAATAATCCATCAGCTCTTATATCTTCTTTAAGAAATTACTTCTTTGTTTGATTGGTTCTGCAATTAGTTTTTGCATATAAACGCATATTAACTTTGGTAAGAATATCTATAATCATGTAACACTGCCTTCATATTTATCATTTCATATGGATTAACAGTTCAATGTTAAGAAAAACATATTGTTTATCATTTCTGAGATGCTTTTTAACATAAAGTCTTTTTGGTGCTCCAAATCCTCCAATGTTGTGAAATTTGTCCTCAATAGCATGTGACTTTCATTACCAAAGAAGATTACCTTTTATATTCTCCTAGTGCCATCTGGTTCTTGTTAAAACTATTGAAGCCTGTAACTAGAATTGCTACTGCAGGACCGTTGAAGGCTTGCAATTTACAACACAACAACACAATGAGGAGAGTAACTCAAACTTAATCAAACAGTAAACTGGATTAACCACAAGATATGACACTAAGAACACAAGTAATTATATGAGACAGAACCAAAGAACACAACACAAGGAAATGGGTTTTCAAGATTGCAGTATATTGCTTTCTCAGGTTCTATTACAAGCGTTACAAAGTATATGTTAAGTTACAAGAACACGAGAATACTTA
>BJCM01265411.1:0-15497 GCA_018326385.1 Flaveria bidentis
CTTGGAGTACTAACTTAGAGGCTTCTGGACGGCTAGGGTACGTCTGGAGTCGAAGTGGATTCAATGCTTACGTTTTTCCACGAATTAAGTGGTATATATAGGTTAGGATTACTCATTTGTTCGACTGAGCCATTAGTATAGTTCATTCGTGCGATTGAGCTATACGGTTGAACCATTCGCACGACTGAGTGTTCAGTCGTGCGACTGAGTCAGTTGCATGAAGTTGTTTAGGCGTATGGACTATTTAGGCACATGGACACTCAGTCGCATGACCACTGTTGGGGTGCATGGTCCAGTCGGACGCATGAGAACATCACTTAACCAAGTTTGAATGTATTCATTATTATAACTTTATGTACATCAATTTAAACAATCGCAAACCTGTATAATCAATTCAATAAACGTTACACAAATCATTAATGAAATATTAAACCTTATATATCACAATCAAATATTAGTATTTCATTAAGTACCCAATAAGACATTCAAGACATATTACATTGAGATCAGGATCTAGGTACATATATGTATCAACAGGAGTTGATCAGATAACTATGTGAAGAACTTCAAAAAGAAGAAGAGTCAGCAGCACACAGATCAAGAAACAGAGAAGATTTCTGTTGAATCTGTGCAAAAGGCTACTGAAAAAGATGCACAACAAAAAAGAAGCTGAAGTTCTTGAGTCCTCTTCTTCTGATCCAATAGTACACACATACACCAGAAAGAGAAAATATATTTATGAAAAGGCCAAAGGGGAAAGGCCCATGAAAGAAGAAGAACCAATAAAGAAGAAACAAAAGGATGATCCTCATAGCCTAGCAGCTATTGCTGAATTTCAGGGTGAACATGAAAAGGCCAAGGAACAACTCAAGAAAAGAGACTATGTGGTTGATGAACCAATAGTAAAAGAATGTCTTATAAAGGGTGAACCTTCAGTTCAAGAGATGGAGGGAAAAGCTCAAGCCGATGATTTGATAGTCAAGGCAATGTTTCTTATCAATCATGGTTATAATGCAGATGAGGTATTTGGAATGACTTATGATGGAATGATAGGTAAAGAAGAAGAGTTAAACAAGTTGTTGGACCCTTCATATGTGACTGAGTATGAAAAGACTCAAGAAGCCAAGTCATATGTGGTTCATTCCATCTTCAAAGCCAAATAGACTGAAGCTCCTCGATCATTATATCCTGATTCCTACTCAATGACTGACAGGGAGATGAAGGATTATCTGTCTGCTCAAGGCTATACCAAAAGGAAACTAGGCATTATGAGGACTAACTCTCTGAGAGCTGCAATGTTGAGATTGATAAATGAAAATAAGTAGTGAAAAAGCATGAAGAAGAGATAGTAAGACAGAAATCAAGATCAAGGGTTTTAGCCCAAGACATCCAACTCACACACAAAGGTCATGTTTCTTTAGAACTTGTACTTCACAGAAATCCTAAGTGGTTTGTAGAGCCATCTTAACTAAATCTTCAAGAGGGACTAACCACTACAGAGATGATTAAAGGTGTATCTACTCCTAAGGGCAAAGTGGATTAGAAAATCATTTCCTAGAAGTATGATGCAATTGGAACATGTTCATGATTAAAAGAATCTCAGGGTTAGTTAACTTCTTCACAAAGTACACTGCTCTGGTGAACTCCCTAGAGATACATGACTTAAAGGAAATAGCCAACTTGAAGTTGATCAATCACAAGGCTATGTTCCGAGAGTATGAGTTTGAAGATTTTTTAAAGATGTTAAAAAGGACAGAAAACTTCAAATCTCTAAAGGCTATATGTATGAGGAAAGACATATCCTTCATCAACCCTTTAGAGAAGAAGAAAAGAACTAAAGAGGCTGAAGAAGTGGTGTGATATGAGCTGAAAGTAAAACCCATAGAGTCTCTGAAGAGAAAGATGGTAGCAGACACTCACACCTCTAAACAATCTCTAATGTCTTCTATGATGAGAAGACTTATGAGTTGGTGATTAAAAGGAGGTGGGGAGGAAAGGAGGGTACTGAAATGTGATTATTCAGTGGATATGAGGTGAGATTGGTGATGAGTCCTACATCCACTACATTTACACAAGGCACTTCAGAGAAATCAGCAACAAGCTTGGAGAAGCTGATATGCCCTTCTTCCTCAAGTGCATCAAAATCCTAAAGATGGCCTATGACTAAATAATAACCAAAAGAGAGAAAAGGAAGAAGAAGAAGAAGAAGAAGAAGAAGAAGAAGAAACATTTGTAGTTGGGTAATATTATGAAGTTGGAAGTGGATGTGGATGGAGCTCTGTTGATCCATAGAGATGGGTTGTCCATAATGTCAATATGAGAACCCAATTATTTAAGAAGCTGCCCATAGAAGCTATCTACACAATGAGCCAGATAAAGATCCATGTGCTAAACAGAGATAAGATGTCTAAAACCAATAACTTTGTCAGCATGATATAGGCCATTCTATATTCATCCCAAGTAGAACCTCTTAACCCTCCTCCTACTACTCAAGACCTAATAGAATCTTCACAACCTCATCCACCATCAAACCCTTGAAGTACATAGGCAGTATAACCTTTAGGGAGAGTATTGTTGGATTCTGAAAGGATCATACTTGCCAATTCAAGTGTTGGATGATGGTTGTTTTGCTGAAAATCTACCCAAGTCCATGAAACAATGCGGATGAAGAATCTACTCAACAGAAGAAGACAAGTGTTGGCTATCCACATTTTTTAATGCTGATGACCATAAAACAAATGCTGACAAGTATTTGTTCTTCTGCATTAACAAATGTCGATAGCCAAACAAATGCTGACAAGTACGTTGTACATCCGTATTTACTAATGCAGATGTTTAGCAACAAATGGGCCAACTGTTTGTTCATCCACATTTGTCAATGCTCATGACCAAACACCTATGCGATCAAAGAAAAATAAATGCTGATAAAGATCAACACATCCGCATTAGTTAATGTGGATGAACATTAGAAATGCTAATGAACTCTTTTGTGCTTAGACAAGATTCCTTATGTATAATATAGGGGTATTTTAGTCTTTTTGAAAAGGCTTTTTGTCAGCCTATAAATAAAATAGAAAAATCCCACTTGGGGTTGACTTGACAATCAAAATATTTTTGATAATCTTTTGTTTCAGAGGTGTCTAGTTATTGTTCATACTAAAAACCCTAGTGTTAGTTATAACTTTACACCACTATTAATACAAAAGCATTCATGAGTATTTCAAGCATTCAATGATGTGTGTTTATATGATTCCGCAATATATTCACCGACTCAATCATCATATTCGGTCCTAGTTGATTCACATCAATTGAGAATATCATTCTCACACCCAGTCAAAAATTACCAATCCTAACATTATATTTATTTATTGAAAAAAATCACAATCAAATAAAACAAACAATATAAGAGTTTAATCTTCAGCCCATGAGCCCGAAGTAGCATGTAAGTATTCATCAAACGCGGATTCATCATCGGTCATTCGAGGTTTTGAACCACCTTCTTCCTCGTCCTCATATATCTCAACATTTTATTCTAGTTTTCCTTCAAGTGAGGTTTTAGCTTATATTATTTCGGCCGCATCCAAATAATCTTTCAAACAAATGGACATGTGAACACAGGAGGAGTGAGTTTTCTTCCCCATATGGAGATAATGATATGGCTATTAATACTCGATCAAAAACAAATTAAATAACCGGTCTTAGCGATCTTTTATTGCGTAAGGATAAGTAAGGTCGTCTTCACATGAAATATATGGAAAGTGTTAAACGATTGTGACTCAATTAATGTAAAGACAAAAACTTTATAATTAAAAATTGAAACTTAGAATGAATTAATGATCATAATTGCATAAAGCAATAAACTTTAAAACAAAATTACTTAAATAATGAAAGACAATTACTTTCGGGTTCCCATTCTGCAAGGTCAACAATTGATACTTCTAAACTAGGGTGTGTAACAAACAATACTTAAATATCTTAACTTTTGATTAAAGTGATAACAAGGAACATTTTTAAGACTCGTTCTACACAATGTTACCAATTCATTTATATCATTCTTAATGAGCTCACGATGCATGGAAACCAAAAACTAATAATCAAGCAAACAACTTTATTTGTAAGCAAATTGTTTAAATTAATCAAAACATAAAACATCAATCAATCACTCAATGTTCAATACGAAAACCTAGTCAAGCATACCAGTTATATCACTTTACAAGAATAGTACTCCCAAAAGCAATCAAGAGAACCTAGCCATACATCATCTTCAATAAATCTTCAATCTTTCTTTGATAATGATGATCAATGACGATAGGAAAGATGTTAAGAAGCTTGAAAGCACCTAAAATCTCCTTTAAATCACTTATTTTTGGCTTGGAAAAGTTCTCTTCCGACTTAGGGTTGTATGTGTATAAATAAACTTGAAGATCCATGAAATTCAGATGTTAGTTGGGGGGCCGGCGTATCATATGCCCACATAGGCATATAATACACCCAAATTAAGGTCCATACACCCAACTTTCTGCTTTTTTCATCAAAGACCTCCATTGATACACCACCAATATGCCGCCCAACGTATTATACACTCAATCCGGAATATTATACGCTCGTACACCTAAATTTTTGTTTTTTATTATAACTTTAAATATTTACGTCTTCAGTCCTTATAGTTGCATGTTTTGGTTCTTTTAATCCAAAATAAGGCTCCTTTAGTTCCAAACACCTATAGTTCTAAACATAAACAACTTGAACTCGTTTCATCATGATGTAAAATCAATTAAACACCAAATTATTGACACGTGATCAGATAACCCTATCACTAATAGAAAAAGCAGATTCCGAAGCTACTTTAGATGTTTGGACGGTTAGTAAATCTCGAGTCATGGCGGATAGAATCGAAAATTGATCTTCCTTATCTTTCCACCAAGCCAACACATCAAAATTCATAAAATCTTGTGCACTAAAACCAGATAAAAATTCCATCCCATCATACCTCTCGAGTTCGCTACTCGAGGCGTTATGCTGTTGTCGTTTGTAGTTCATTTAGTAAAGTATGACATAAATCATACATCGGATCACTAGAATTTTTTGTAAATGCCACATGTCTCATTGTATCATATATCTTTGATGATGTACCATATTTAATGGCACAAATATCAAACATATTAGATAATTAATGATTACAGTTAGTTTTTACGGTTTGAATACAAAATGGGTCGCCATCCAATAAATCCAAATCATAAGTTATTTTTTCAGTTAAGTTTCAACACCTGATTTAGTTAAGCAAGGGTTTAACGTTCTAGATCATTTAATAACCATAGGTATTTTAAAAAAAAAATTAGTTTTCTTTAAGGGATGGTATCATATTAATATGGTCCTTTAAATGATAATTTGCGTAGTTTTAAAGTCAATAAATATATTTCGTTAGGTATCAAAGTATGTGTGGGATAATAAACTCTCAATAAGTAAGTTATTGTGTTTTTAAAAATATGAAGCGTTTTACTTATTTCCTTGATTTCCGCCCAACTCGATAGAGGAAATGGTGTAGCCGAACCACGGTTCACAAGAATATTATGAAACGCTATTAGGTTATTTTTTTCTATAGGCTTTTCAAACATGTTACAAGTTGAATTTCATTTTGTAGGTACATCCCAATTTGAACCTAAACATTTCGAATTCGTTTTCTTACAAATTTTTTGATATCGAACATATTATTTTGTTGAAGCTAAAAATATCATGTAACATTTTTTTAAAATTTTCGTTTATTGGTTCAATCATTGTTAAACCTTTGTGAAGGGTTAAATTCATACTTTATGTGTTAGATCGGGTTAATGACCTAATAAGACATGTCTATTTGGTCAACAGATAAAAATGTAAAATCTAAGTTAATTGTTTTGCTTATCAAACACACATATATTTTGAGTAAATGATTTTTCAAAGTATACACTTGATTAATCTTTTGAGTACAAATGATACAACCGGTAGATAAAACAAACAAGGTTAAAAGCTTACCTCTAAACTATACAAGTGATAGGTGTTTTATATTGTGAAAGGGTAATCACTTGTATAGAATAAACATTTGAGTAAATATAAACAAAATATGTTCTTTCAAAGTATACACTTTATTTAAATATTTTAAGTACAAATTACATAATGAACAGATAAAACAAGTGGGCTTACAAGCTTACCTCTAAACTATATAAGTGATAGGTGTTTTATACTATGAAAGGATAATCACTTGTATAGAAAAACAACTTTACATCTATTCTTGGTTTACAAAAAGTATGTACAACTCAGACAAACAATCAGCACATCAAAAGTTTGTTGCTTCAATTGTCTCCGAAAGGTAGAACACAATAGCCACCCAAGTAATTTGGTATAGACAGTCTTGTCCAATATTGTGATAGATGAGCAATGCATGTATTTAAGTGTTGATATGTAGTCAATTATCATTTCATCACTATCAGTGTTGATCACCATTGGTTTAGCACTTGGCATGTGTTGATTGACAGTTGAGAGCAATGTGCTAAATCTCTGAGTTTTTGACAGCTTCATCATTTTCACAGATCAACATTGTTCAACACATCTACTATGGAAAAAACACCATTACAAATAAATTTAGTTTTAATTTTAATTGTTTAGTTGCACGCGTATTATTTGACGTGTTATCAAAAGATATTGAAAAAAGTTTAGTTTTTAATTTATATGTTTTAATAACTTTCTTAAAAAATAAATAAATTTTGACAGGTGTGAGGATATTCAAACAATTTAAACGAAATTGTACGTTTCATCATTTGCACATTTCGTGTTATACCTGGGAGGTGACACAAATGTACGAAACAGGTGAATCGTGTGGGGTAGACCAAACATCACAAGTAATCAAAGTTAATAACGTTTTTCTAATTACCAATATAGAATAAATTTATTTTTAGTTTTTTTCATATTTCTAAACAATATACTTGAAGAGTAACAAGACTTGTATTGGTATATTGTGGTCAAAGAGTTCATTATATGACTCAAGTCAAACATTTATTGTTGAAATGTTTGAACGAAAAGCTTTCTTGAATTACAAAATACGTCATTTACTCCCGAACCATATCAATGTTATAAGCCCAAAAATTTCTCCATTTGTCATTGAATCCTGACATTAAGACTGTTCACCTTTAAATATCTTGCAATATTTCAACAAAATGTTGGTTTTTAAGTTGTGTTTGCTTCTTTATTAAAAAACTTATCTCAAAACTTGCAACAAGCTTTCTTCGGACCACTAGACATTTGACATAAATCGTAGTTGCACCATATTTCGGGGTTTCTGTTCGTAGGAAAGATTGTGACCACCATGTTGCTGGAAGACGAATCACAACTAATGAACGACAGATCACTTGATAAAGCCGTTTGAGAGTTTTTTAATGCATGAAAGTATTGATCATTTTTTAGATTTTTTAGAGTAAAGAACATTTTAAGTTCTTGTGTTTCAACCAAAACATCCACTATATATTTATACTAACCTAAGGGGGATAACGATAAAAAAACACCAAAACATAGTCGAAAAGTGGTCCTAGCGGTCATAAAATGGCTATGTTGTATAATAACTAGTTTTTAAAACCGGGTTAAACCTCTATTTGGAAACCATGGCGATTTGAAACCGGTTTGACAGTATGCAACATCGTTGAAGTGAGTTAATGAAACAGTTTCACAGTGAGTAGAAGACTTAGAACACTTAAAAAATCAAATACAAAACCGGGTTTATGTTGATGATACTAAGAACACAAGGAAATATAAGACAAGATAAAACAAGACCAAGATAGTATTTGGTTTTCAAGAATGTTGTATATTTCTCTCAAGTTCTAATACAAGAGTTTCAAAGTATAAAAAATAAATACAAGTACTTGAGACACTTTATGCTACATCCTACAACCATAGCTCACAAGATCAATGTATAGTCAAAAGGCATATTGTTTTTTGACTTGTGACTATAACATGTTATAACTTACATCCTAATATATTATAAGAATGATAAAAGGTACAAAAGTAGAAAGATACAGGACCTTAATCAAAGTTGACAAAAGTATGAATCTTTTCACCAACTTTTCTAAATTGATTGGTATTCAGAGGTGATAGCAGAAAGTTATTCGAATTTTGTTAAAAGGTGATCAAAGAAAGCATGTCTTCTCTGTCTTTAGAAGAAATCAGTCTTTGGCTTTGGTTTTGGAAGACTTTGTCTCTGAATCTTTAGAATACTTAATCTTTTGACTCGGAAGATTTGGTCATTTGGATTCAGAAGATTTTACACTTAGCATATTTTTCCTAAGTTGTGTAAAACTTTCAAAGTATCTTTATTTTGTACTTCATGCATGCATGCTGAGAGCTTTTTGGTTGTTTTGTTTGCATTAGCATTTAAGTGTAGACCTTACATAGTGGGAACATACAAACTGGTGGAGAACTGAGCGAATATGGTCGGTTTGGAAACAGTTTTGGGCTAAACCAGTTTGGCCGTTGAACTGGGCCGGGCTACAAACAAGTTTGATAACCCAAACTAATTTTAAATGTCTACCTCTAGGTAAAGACCAATTAAGTACCGTATAGGAAAATGCTATAATGAGTAAAAGCTAATGTTGTGTATCGTGACAGTCGATAAGAAAACCTAAAGACGTGTTGTTGGAAATGGTCTTATGTCTATCTCTTGTTTGAAACGAATAATATCTTACATTAAAGTACTTTTATTATTAGATCTTAATGTAACTTTCTTGTAAATCTTTGATTTATTTAGTGTTAGAACTCTAGAAAGATTAACATGTTGTCTTTATGTGTCTTTTTACTATTTGTAATAGTATAGGGACTAGTTTTGTAATTTGTTAGTTCCTTGTGTTTCATTATAAATAGCTTAGACTTGTAGCAATTAGAAGGGATGAAAAACAATTTTAGAACTGATTTTGAACTGCTTACTTACTTTGTAATTGTTTTTGCTTGATATTAATGAAACAATGAATTTTGTTGATATCTTGCTTGATTTGATTACTTTGTTTGTATTTCTTTGAATTGTGTTCATACATCAACACAAATTGGTACATTTGATCCTATCAAATTGTAGCAAAGCCGTTGGTCGAGTAATTTTTTATGTTTGTTGAACTTTCAAACTCAAAAAGTTCACTGAATCTGTGATTGATAGACAATTCAATTGAAAATTTGTGGATTTCAGTTGTGTTCTAACATTTCTCAGGAATATGAATAATGAGTTTAACCAAGTGTTTGGGCATTTTACACAAACCCATGCACCTAAATAGTGATAATAGTCTGATTTTAACCAAGTGTTAGATGTTTTAAATGTCTCATGCGTCTACCAAGTGTTGAAATTTTTCAAGAGTTACTAGTGTTAGACGTTTCAGGAACTTCATGCGGCTGAATAGTGCAAATGTTCATGAACAGTGCCAAAGCACCTAAAAAGTGCTTATGCATCTGTATAGTGCTCATGCGACTGAATAGTTCTCATGCGTCTGAGTCCATACGCACAAATAGTGCTCATACGTCTCATTATTTTGTGAATTTTAGGATTTCATACGCAGAAACAGTGCTCATGCCTCTAAAATTTCACTTAATATATATTGAACACTTACACTTGTTTCTCATTCACACTCAAAATTCTCCGAAAACAAAACTCTCTTAACTATCAACTCTTGGTCTTCATCAAACTCTCAGATTCTCATTGATTGTAGCAAATCTTGTTGATTGTTAGATATTATTTGTGTTTATAAACGTAAGTTTCTGATTCAAATCAGTAGATTTTGGTTAAAAAATAATGATTGGCATAGTCGTTTGATTGTTATTCGGGCGTTTGAACACTATACTATTGAACATTCAAAGTTTAACTAATCAAATCTTAATCATATCTAAAATTGATTCTGGATTGTTGATATGTATCAAATTTCGAGCATTTTGATATATTGTTCATCGACTGAAATTGTGAATGATGTTGATAATAGATTGAACAGTTGGGTTCTTCGAAGGAAGAAGAAGATGATGATCAGACAATTCAATTTTTAAATAAAAAAATAAAAATAAAAAAAATATTTTTTAAACAAAAAGTAGATAAATCAGAATTCAAATAATCGATTGATAAAAATGATAGATACAAAATGAATAAATTTTAAGATTTCACAAATTAAATTCATAAGTCGAAAGTCAAAATCATAAGTCAAAATTGGATTTAATATTTCAAATTGCAAATTCATATGTAAAAATGAAAGTTATCAATCAAAATTCTTTAATGTTCTAATATTCTTTTCTCTATATTTTTCAGATGACAGCTTTGAAGTTTGAGCCTAAACATAATGTTGCTGCATTTTTAGATGTGGAAAACAGAGAAGCTGTTGGTCATGAAGAAATGATAAGATTTCTGCTCAGATCAAAATATGTCTATGCAATGTGTGCAAGACCTATGATTAATGCAAGATTGATCAAAAGATTCTGGAGAACAACATAAATAGCAAGAGATGATGAAGGGAAGAAAGTATTAAGAGCTTTTATTACATCTGATAGAATGCTTGAAGTTTTTGAACAAGCAATCAGAACAGCTCTTAAGCTTGGTGAAAATGATCTAGAAGACTTAGCTGAGTATACTTTCAACGAATGTAGAGATGTATTTCTACAAATGGGTCATCCTGATCACTTTCCTAAGAAACAATTCTTCAGAGCAAGAGTATATAAACACTGGAAATTGTTATGTTATATATTTCAACATTGCATGTCCAAAAGAAGTGTTGGTTGGGATTCATTCCCAGTGAACCAACTCAAGATCAAGATGAAATTCCAAAAGACTTTGAAGATAGATACAACTACCTTGTGAAGATGAAATACAATAGTCTTTTTGGATGGACTGAATGTTTCTCAAATAAATGATGAATATGAGAAACACATTGCTGCAGAGTCAGTTGCTCCTATTGATCCAAATGAGATTGTAATGGAACATGGTGAATGGAATAGAGCAAAAGAAAGTATTAATGTAGATGAATTATCAAGCTCTGAGCTGCACCATCCTGACCCTGATCATATGAGTATTCCAGCTAGGAATTACCCATGGAGGAAGCTGAAAAGATTACAATATGTATCTTTGAGGAATCTTGTTAGAAGTTTTCAAGAAACTGAAAAACAATCAAAGAAGATGATCATTCTTGATACCGATAATCCTTAATACCTTGAGATTACCAAAAGAACAAGAGTGTTAAAGCCTCAAGAGATTAAACAAATTGCAAGAAAATCAGATGCTCATGATAGCAGAAAAGATCTGGTTAAAATGTTTTTTGATACTGAAAGGCAAGCATATAAAGCCTCTCCTGAACAAAGACAAATCTTTGATAATGCCAGATCTACTGGAGACTTGGTGAGAAATGTATTACAAAAAGGACAATCGGTTGCTGAGTTGTTGAATGCTATGATTGCTCCTGATTTAACAAACCAAGTAAAGATAATAGCATGGAAGTATGATAAGATATTTGATGCATTTTTGATAAAAAGAGTAAATGCAGTTTGTGATGTATATAATTTTTACTCAAGCATCATTAAACTTCCAGTGCAAGACTTGAAAGAGTTAAACAAATTACCTCTGATTAATCCATCTGATTCTAAACGTGGTAAGATGATGACAAAATTATTAAGAAGAGGAATGGATAGATCAAGTAATTTTCTTCAAACAAGATGTGATCAAGAAGACAAAGAGTACTTTGCTACTTTAAAGAAGAACAAAAAACTTAAAGGATTACAATCTGAAGAAGAACATTACATGATAGAATTTTATGATAAGTATTTTGAAAAAGTCACAACTCCTGGTCTAAAGGTGATTGATGGTGATCAGAAGTCAAAGCCAATTCTCAGATGGTTCTATAACTCTAAGACTTTTGAGCTTAAACTGGTCCGAAATCTCGAATAATGGGATGAGAATATGATTACATTATTTGGTGCTTTTGAACTGAAACTATTGCATCCAAGTTATATATCATTTCTATCTGTGCAAAAGTTTGAAAAGGTATCTCCAGAGATTGCAGAGCAAGATAAGAAGTATTTTCTTTCCATCATCAATGTGATGAATGCTGCAATGGAAAGAATATCATTAAGGAAAGCTCTTGCATATGCTAACATTGTTAAGAAAGATATCAAAGACATTGAGTTCATAAGAATTTCAAGAAAAGGAGTATTAGAAATATACTCAAAGGAAAGTAAAAATCCTATTGAGTTATATGCTAATATTGATATCACATGTCTATCAAAAGACACATTGGAAAGAATGAGCAAAATGGAGATAATGACGAATGAAGCAAAACCAGAACAAGGCATTCTTGCTAGCAAATTTAAGTCTGCAATTGCTAATGCTTTGAAATAACAGGAGATGTTTAAAAAAAAAGCCAATGTTTAAAATCAAGGAAGAACCTGGAGATTTCTTTGAGTGTTGAAGATAAAAGCTGAAGATGAAAGTTGAAGATGGAAGCTGAAGAAAAGATAAAAAGAAGTCAACATTGAAGATTTTGAAGACCGAAGACCATGTAAATCTTAGGGGGAGTATTGTTAGTTCTCTAGAAAGATTAACATGTTGTCTTTATGTCTCTTTTTACTATTTGTAATAGTATAGGAACTAGTTTTGTAATTTTTTAGTTCCTTGTGTTTCATTATAAACAGCTTAGACTTGTAGGAGTGGAGAAGCGATGAACAACAGATTTTTAACTGCTTACTTACTTTGTAATTGTCTTTGCTTGATATTAATGAAACTGTGAATTTTGTTGATATCTTGCTTGATTTGATTACTTTGTTTGTATTTTTTTGAATTGTGTTCATACATCATCACAGATTGGTACATTTGATCCTATCATATACTAATCTGCTTGCAAACTTGGACTCTTTAGAGTATTACATGATCCCTAGATATGTTTAATACATTCTTAACTGTGAACTGGGCTTACAGTTAATAGGAAGATGTAATATTCTTAAATTGGGACAGATGAAACCCGATATCTTTAAAATAATGAGAAAGCCCACTATTGGCTTCTCTGGGGTAGAAACAACACTGCTCCCAAAAATTTTAGAGCTCATTGCTCAAGGTGACAGCCTAGCAACACCAGCTAGTGTTGAACCCACACCTTCTACTTCCCAACCACTCAACAGCCACAAATCACCCTCACCTACCAAAGAAAACACAAATGAACCCCTACTCAGACTATTCAGTCTGTGCAGGCCCCTATATACTTACCTATACAGGAAGAAGTGGACACTAGAGCTTCCACTTCTCCTGAGGAGCAAGCCACTCCTATTCCTTCCATGATCAGTGATGAGGTTCCTCATGCTCAGCCTGATGAGCTCATAAGCCAAACTGCCTTAAGCCATCACTCTGAGTCTCAACACTCAAGTGATCAACCTTCAGGGGATAGTTACCACCCCAACCTTTAGATCTAAACCGACCAATCCCCAACCTTGACTTCTATACTGATGAAGATCTAGGTTTCGGTGAGTATCATGATTATCTCTTCTTTACCCTACTCAGAAAGAGATGAATGTTCCTGAGTCTCCTACTTCTATCCCACATTAGTCACCTACTACTGAGGTGGACACTTCTGAACATGTTTAGGATGTCCATATGGAAGAGGCTCTCACTTTTGCAACTGATTACATCATTAAGACATCAACCTTGGCAACTCAGCCCACTGCCTCCTCAACTGAGACTGTTAGTGAGCAGAGGAAAACCTATAGCCAAGAACCTAAAGCTGATGATGAGAGAGAGAGAGGACTCTGCTCCAATCATCTCATCCCCCAATGATTCTTCTGATGAAGATGAGGGGAATCTAAGACTAAAGATGAAACAACCGTCTAAAACATGCACCTATTTAGTCTCCAAGGTTAACCTTGAATCTCAAGTGACTACCTTGCAAAATAGAGTCAATGATCAGCAACTTGAGATTTCATATCTTAAGGACAAACTAGCTGGGAGACCTTTAAGAGGAGCTCAACTAGGAACACAAGAACCTGTGAGTGTGATTGAACTAACTCCTAGCTCACCTATGCAAGTGGGTGATGCTACCAAAAAGGGGGAGAAAGTCATTACTATCACAGAACCTGGGAGTTCTTCAGAGAGTATGGACATTGAGGACTCACCATCGTCACTTGAAATTGTGCATACTTAGAAACTTCATCAAGTTCATATTGATATGGACTCTATAGACTCCTTAATACAGAGTGTTTGAGGAAGGGATTCCAAGGGCTATGTCATCTCCACCATCTTCAAATCACATCATTGGGTGGAGGTATGACAACAACAGAAAAGGCCTCATCATTCTTAGAGTTCAAGGGCAACAAGAGATATTCAATTTGCACACTTTAAACTTCTATGAAAGTCTGGATCTAGTCACAATGTCACTTGTCAATCCAAGCAAATCAATACAAGCTGACAGGATGGCTTAAAGAATCCAGGACAAGATCATTGCAGAGTTCAGCTTTAGAAGAAGACTAAGGCAATTAGGCTATGCCATCGGTTAACCAGATGTTGAGGCAGACCCTAAGATTAGTTTCATAGGGG
Organism: Flaveria bidentis; assembly: GCA_018326385.1. NCBI lineage: Eukaryota > Viridiplantae > Streptophyta > Magnoliopsida > Asterales > Asteraceae > Flaveria > Flaveria bidentis. The sequence goes on from BJCM01265411.1 coordinate 14,552, forward strand.
AAATCTTGACTGAAGGCCCAGTGGCAGAACCTGAGAGCCCTGTCCCATCAACATCAACTACTATAGAGATCCATACCCTTTCTGAGACACCTGCTGGTGAAGATGCTTCTCAACCTCTCTCTGGCCAGAGCTCAGAAGCTACATCAAGCAATGAAGGCCAAAGCTCTCTCCACCCTGAGTCCCAAAGGTCTGTGAGTGACAAAGGGAAAAGAAAGATGAAATTTGAGGAGATTGAGGAAGAGGAGAGAGAGGAAAAGGAAGCTGAGGGGAGAAAGTTTTTATTCTGGGTCTGCAAGGCTCATGGAGGCTGCAATCAGGGCTGCCCCCAGACCAAACACTCAGGATGATAAGTTGAGGGCATTCAGGATCAACTACTTACCGACCGGGAACTATGACATTGACAATGTCATTTCTCTCCCCTTGGAAGAACTAAATGAACTGGTTGACATGGAAATGTCAAAGGAGAAGAAAGAGGCAGAAGATGCTGAGCTACTAGTTCAAATGAAAGAAGACAGAAGAAAGAAAAAACTATATAAGCATGTGCCTACTCTCTCCCCATTTCAAGAAAGTCCCGTACATAAGGATGTGGTTCAATAAGAACCTCAAGTAGATAAAGAAGAAGACAGGATCAAGATGATCAACTACCTGAGTGCCACAAGCCTCTATCAGGCAGAAGCACTTCTTCCCTTATCCTATGACTATATTGAGTCTAAGTATCTCAAACTGGAGATAGTCAAGGAAAGAAAGACAACCAAAAGGAAGCTAAGGGAAGAAGCTGCTACGTCAAGAGCCATTATCCAAAAGAGCATGAAGAAGTTTGCAGACAGGCAGAGGATGATGAGCTTCTTGAAGCTGTATGGATTCTCCGGAAGGAGACTTGGCCCCATGTCTCTATCCACTATGGATGAGCATATCAGGGTGATCAAGCAGAAGATAAAGAGTGGAG
>BJCM01265413.1:0-15043 GCA_018326385.1 Flaveria bidentis
GAAAGGGAGAATGGCGAAGTCAACAGACTTAATGCAACCTCTCTGCTACACTCCAGTAGATTTGATATTGCTGAGTTAGCAGAGAAGCCATTCTCCAACCCCTCCAACTCTGAAACTGCTGCACTCATCAGAAATCATCTCAGCAGTCTTCATCTAGTCGAGCTAACTGCAAAAGCCAAGATTGAAGAAGAGTTGAAGTTGAGAAGACATGAAGACAAGGAAAGATCTCCCACCAAGGGCGCTGCCTTTCTATAGATGGTGGAGGGTCCAAAATTGGAACCTATAGTTAGATGGGAATATGATTACAGTTCCCATAAACTAACTCTTTTTAGAGGGCAACAACAAAGGGTACATATCATCCAATATGACAGACTGGACTTCCTGTCTACCAAGAATTTGTACAAACTTCTCAGCATCACATCAGGGAAGAACAAGGAAACAGATAAATATCTACTCTCCTTGGTGCTAAAAGTTTTGAGAAGCAGAGACAAGTGAGGTTTTGGTAGCATCAGCCTAGGGGAAGTTTGTTGTATCAAGAAGAAGGCTGGTGCAACCAAAACTAATTCACTTAGATAATTTTGGTACTACATGAAAAGGCTTCCGAAGCATAGCATGGAACTTCCAAAGGTTGTAGAGTTCTTCCGAACACAAAGTGAAAGATCAACTTCCGAAGACAGAACTCTACTTCCAAAGTCAAGAACATGCTTCTGAAGATCAAGTCTTAAGAGAACAATCAGAAGACTACTTTTGAAGTATGAAGAAAAAAAGAAGTTTCCAAGCCTTAGAAGAAGCAGCTTCTTCCAATGTATAAGTGGCTTCGGAAGTAGTTGTTCTTTCGAAGACATTTTACCTTTGGAAGACACTGCTATGAACCAGTGGACACAAGTATGGTCTCTGGAACTCCGCTGCAGACCTCTGATACTGCATGGCTTCTTCCTATAGAGCCATGTAGTTGACCATACTTTATTCCACTGTTCACCTTTTATAATAATACAAGTTACCAACTTTAGTTGGTGACAAAAGGTAAGTCAGGGACATGTCCTGACTACCATATCTCAGATAAGACTTTATCCGAGAAACCTTACACTATAGTCTTGTAGTATACGCTTTAGTTATAGGATCCCAGCTGGTATCAAAGTATATCCGACTGTAGGTAGTATTATATATAGGTTCTCATTGTAACTCATTCAATACCGCTTTCAAGAGTCTTGTAATACTTGAGTTGAGAAGCAATATATAAAAGTACCTTGAAAATTACTTCATGTGTTCCTTATTACTTGCTATATTGTGATAAACTCTTATTGACTCTATCTTTATCCGAGTGTTGTTCAAAGTGAGTTTGAGAGAAAAACTAAGTGTTAAGTGACCTTAACCGATCCTGTAATTATAATGAAGTCTTTGCACCAGTGGCAAGAATGGAAGCAATCTGTATCTTCCTAGCATATGCATCTTACATGAAGATCAAAGTTTATCAACTGGATGTAAAGAGTGCATTTCTTCACGATGAAATCCGGGAGACAGTGTATGTCAGTCAACCCGAAGGATTTGAGGATCCATATCATTAGGACAAAGTTTACAAGCTTGATAAGGCTCTCTACGGGCTCCACCAAGCCCCAAGAGCTTGGTATGAAAAGCTCTCGACTTATCTTGTGAAACACGGTTTTCGAAGAGGAGTGATTGACTGTACACTGTTCATCAAAGAAAAGGATGGTAACTTACTGCTAGTTCAGATATATGTTGATGACATAATCTTCGATTCCAATAACGAAGTATTATGCAAAGAATTTGAAGCAGTCATGAAAGCTGAATTTGAAATGAGTGCCATGGGAGAGATGAAATTCTTTCTCTGGTTACAGGTGGATCACACACCAAAGGGGATATTTCTACATCAGACCAAGTATGTAGGCGATATCTCAAACGGTTTGATATGGAGAATGCTTCAGCAGCTAGAACTCCACTTGCTACAAACCACGATGTGGCACCCGACGAAACTGGTGATCTGGTGGATGCCACCATGTACCGAGGAATGATCGGATCACTCATGTAACTCACTGCCTCACGACCTGATATCATGTATGCGACATGTCTCTGCTCCAGATATCAGGCGAAACAAAAAGTCAACCATCTCATAGGCGTCATAAGGATATTTCGTTTTCTGAAGGGTACTCCAACACTTGGGTTGTCGTATCCTCATGACGATGACTTTGAGCTTACAGCGTATAACGATTCGGATTATGGAGGCTGCAAAATGAACTACAAATCAACTTCAGCAGGATGTTAAATCTTTGGGAGAAGATTAGTCACGTGGCAGTGTAAGAAGCAGATATCGGTTGCTCTGTCAACTTGTGTAGCTGAATATGTTACTGCTGCAAGTTGCTGTTCACAAATCATCTAGATTCAACAGCAAATGCAGGACTACGGTTTGAAATTCTCTAACACTCCAATATTAGTTGATAATTCTGCTGCTATAGCCGTAACTAAAAATCCGGTCCAACATCCTAAGACCAAACACATTGGAATTAAATATCACTTTATACGTGATTGTTTTGAAAAGAATTTAAGCGATGTTGTTAAAATTAAGACGGACTTTCAACGCACTGACCTCTACACAAAAGCTTTTGATAAACCAAGATTTTTATATCTGTTAGAGGTCAACGACGTGAAAAAGAAACGTGAGGTGATTCCAGAAGATGAAAGTACATAGTCCGACGCATCGAGTTATTTTTTATCTTATTTTATTTTCTCTCATTTTATTTTATTTTATTTCTTTGCCTATGAAAATTCTAAATGCAAAACCGTCTTAGGTTTTAGAATTTTAGGGGGAGAATAGGTTAGACTAGTATTAAGTTATTAAAAAAACGAGGGATGAGGACAGTCTAGCTAATAGTAATGAGTTGTATCTGCGATACTGATTCAATGATTTTGGAAAATGATAGTACACAGGAACAAAGAGTTTGGGACTTTAAAAGAATTTAACTGATTAAGATGCAAAATTCAAAGTATAAGTCTGAGAAGTCTAGACAACATAAAAGGAAATATGATAGTAAAACTGGCTGCTACTAAGGTAACATAGAGAAAGTAGATCCAAAGGTTGCTAGACCACTACATGATGTGTCGGTAGATTCAACAAAATAGATAAGTAGATCTCATTGGTGATTTCAAGCTCAAACTAAGTCGTTCAACAAGCTGTGGGTTATCAACTTATAGGGTTAACACAACAAAGTTCCAATAAGGGGTGACGAGCAAAATAAACACCACAAATGTGTGCGGATGACCATAAAAATGAGCAAAGCACATGAAAAATGCAAAAAGCAATCAAGCTAATAACCTATGTTGTTGGTGCAATCTGTGCAAAAAGAATATAATTGCTCAAACAAGAAGATAGGTTGTGTGCCTCTCTGCTGTGCGGTAGCACTAACCTGAGGTTAAGCATAACCTAAATATTCTAGAAATCATTGTTGTTTGCGCATCTCTACTGTGCGATGGCACTAACCTGAGGCTTGGCATCTCTTTGAAAGCTCTTAGAATAGTTTCTTCTTGTCAAAATACCCGTAGACCACCCAAAAATCTCCTGAGGAATATTTATTACAGTATAAGCGTGAGATCCACATATGCTTGTTGAAATAATTAAACCTTAAATCATCACCAATGTGTGTCAAAATCTGTGTATGGATTTAAGAGGACAAGTATATAGACAATCATCATTAACTGCAATTCTTGAAAGTCCAAATCATTGTGTGTATTTTACAGCACTAGTATGATTTCCTAAACTTGAAAATGACTCTCGATGGAAACAAGAATCTAGCAACAAAAGGCTTTGGTAAAATGTCCCAAATGATTTAATAAACCTGTATGATTCCATAATGAATCGTTCAAGTTATGATCAATGTAACTTGACGCTATACTGTCTAGAAAGAAAAATCTGGTAGATACTTATCTTACGATTTCAACCTCACACAAAAATACAAAAATAATATGTTTTAGTTTTGTTTTATTTCTAGTTGTTTAATTTAGTTAATTTCAGTAAATTTATTAGTTAAATGTCGGACTATGCATCGAAAGTCAATCTGGGATTTACTCACTAAAAGGTCACGTCTGAGGTGACCAATGGGGTTTTCAAATGTAAAAGGGTCACGTCCGAGGTGACAAATTGTTTTGTTGTTAAAAGGATCACGTTTGAGGTGATCAATAGTTTTCAAAGTTAAAATGGTCATATTTGAGATGATCAATGGTCAAAATGTCTTATCAATAAGTAAAAGGGCTAAGTGTATGAATGGTGATAAGGTCAAACTAACAAGTTTGAGCCATTTGCACGACTGGACCATGAGTATGGACCAGTCGTACGATTGGACCATACGTATGAGCCCAATTGCATGACTAAACCACACGTATAGACCAGACGTACGATTGGACCATAAGCATCGGTCAATCCATACGATTGGTTCATCGGAATGAACCAATCGCACGCATGGAGGTGACTGAATGAGTCAATCGCACGACTGAAACCTAGTCGCACGACTGAGGGTGACTGACTGAGCTAGTCGCACGACTGAGCCTCAATCGCACGAATCAATAGTAAGATTGGGTTCAGTCGCACGACTGAAGGAAACCCTAGTAAGATTGTGAGCTATGGCATGTCATAGTCACTAGTCAAAAGGCAATCTACCTTTTGACTCTACAATGGATTTTGTTTTGTGTCTAGTCAATTGTATCTAGCTAGCCTTCAAAGTATGGCCGTTGTAGGATGTAGTATATGTATCTCAAGTACTTGTAACTTTCTAGTATGCTTTGTAACACATGTAATAGAACTTGAGAATGCAATATACTACAATTTTAAAACCATCTCCTTGTGTATCTTGTTATCTTGTTCTGTCTCATATTAAATGTGTTCTTAGTGACATTACTTGAGGTTATCCAGTTTCAATGTCTAATTAAGTTGAGTGTTCTTAAGCAACTCTACTCTTTGTATTGTTGTGTTGTATTTACATACCCTTCAACGGTCCTGCATTTGGTATCAGAGCATTCTAGGCTCTGGACAAAAGATCTTGCCATCTTAAGATCCCTCACACACACAAATACTTAACATATCAAATGGCAGCCATTTCCAAATCTGATATGGAAACTGGAACCATGACAAAGTCCCCACTAATCACTCTTGATGACTTTGACACCTAGTGCCAAAGAATGGAAGGTTTCATCAGGTCTCTAGATTCAACAATGTGAGAGTCTGTTGAAAATATACCTTACATACCAAGAACCTCTTCTGCTACTAGTGGTGGTATGATCCCCAAGGCTGTTGCTTACTAATCAGATAAAGATAGAAAAAGAGTAGAGATTGACCAGAAGGCCATGACAGCCCTTCAGACTTCTCTTCCAAACTCTGTATACCGAGGTTTCAAGAAATGAAAAAAAGCTAAGCAGTTGTGGGATGCATTGAATGGGATTCTCAATGGCTACCAGATAGAGATGAACATGCAAAGTTCATCTGGTAACTCCAACAATTAAATGGGTTCAGTCCTTCATGTGGTTTAAAGGGATAACATAGAACCCCAACATCATCTTATATGCTACCCTGACAACTTATCAAATGGTCCTTTCATCACCTTCCCTAAGACACCAAGGGAGAACTACACTCAAGGAAGCCCATTCCAAGAGACAAGTTCTTCTCAAGCCTTTGTGTCCTCTAATGAAAGTTGTGGCAGCTTTCTTTTCACCCTTGAAGACCTTGACTGTATCCATCCAGATGATCTGGAGTACATGGAGATAGTCCAGCAGATGGCTCTTCTCACTCACAGAGCCAAGAAGTTCTACAAGCGGACATGAAGAAAGTTTCCCAGTAGTGCAGCCAGTGGAAAGTTTGGACAGGACAAAAGTAAAGTCAAGTGTTACAACTGTAACCTGATGGGCTACTTTGCCAGAGAGTGTAAGGCACCAAGAACAAGTGGTGGCCAAGAACAGTCCAGACCAAACTACACTAACAAAGCCACCTAGAATGACAAGCCAAAGCAGCAAGTTGCAGTTGCTATTGAAGAATGAGGCTTTGATTGGAGCTTTCAGGTGGAAGATGCTTCTCCAAACTAAGCACTGATGGCAGATCATTATGAAGCCAAGGTATTGGAACATCTCTGTACCACTGAATGCATTGCTAAAGTTAACAGATACAGGTCCTACTACTTAGAAATGAGATCTAATCTTGAGTCCTTAAACATTTTAAAAGCTAATTTAAGATAGTCTGAAAGTGATTATAAACTAAAGTTAAATGACTTAGAGAAAACCATTTCAGTTCTAAATCATGAGCGTACAAATTATAGGACTCAGATCAAGGATCTCATAACTAAGCTGATTGAGTGCAAGGCTGAGCTTGTGATCAGCAAAGCCAGGGCAGAAAAGTGTGATTTTGAAGAAGAGACCTTCAAGAACCTGATATCCTCATCCCTACACAACAAGGTGTGTTATCAAAACAAGCAGGGACTGGGATCAAATGAGATAGCTCCTCCACATACATTCTTGTCTGTAATATCACCTAGGTGTGGAACTTGTGAAGATGAGCTCCCTCTCATAGATCCTTTGAGTGAAGAGGATGAAGAAGTCATATGAAGAATCTCTCTGAGAAGAGTGAAGAAGAGGATTCTAAGAGGGGCCACTATCCTTCTAAGGAGAAGAAGAAGACTGTGATGACCAAGTCTATGAGGAAAAACTTGATCAGAAAGAGCAAAAGAAAAGCTAGGAAGGCTCAAGAGATCAAGGCCACTTTTGATCCTAAGTAGAAACAAGTTTTTATCACTGCAGGATTTGAAGTGGTGAAGACTGAAGACATCAACCTAAACTCTTCTGCTAAGAGTTCTGGTTCATGTTCAAATCATCTCAGCACCAAGAAGAAGGCTGATCTGTTATGTACCACTGCTACACAGCCTGGACCATCCAACTCCAAAAATAGTTCACACCCTAAAAGGACTATCTCAGCATCTGCAAAGGTGAAGTTTGAGAAGAGATGTGATCAAAATTAGTCTTGTTCTAAGCAGAAAGCTCTTGGGAAAAAGAAAATGGAATGTGTCATGTGTGAAAGTACCTCTCATCTTGCTAAGGATTTTCAATACAATCCAAAAGGTACTCTTCATATGACCAAGAAAAGGACTTCCAAGAGTTCCAAAAAGATTTTAGCTTAGGAAGGAAAATCCGTTTCCTTCGGAAGCTGCAAAATGAAGAAGAAGACAAGTGGAAAATTTCCTTTGGAAGAAAAGTTGGTCTCGGAAGAAATGAATACTTCCGAAGTCATGAAATCTACTGCAGTGTCTGTAGAATCTTCTGAAGGTCTAGTCATCAAAACTTCCAAAGTCTCAAAAGCTTCCGAAGTGTTGAAGGTCAAGTCCAAACTTCCAAAGGTGGTGTGGAAGTCCAAGAAATACCAAGTGACTGAAAGTTCTCTATCAACAACAGCTCAAGATCCTCAAAGCACAACTATAGGATCTATTACTATTGCATTATCTTCTTCTTCTTTTATTGAGCCCAAGACAAGTAATACTTGGGTTTCCAAATGTAACTATTTATTTCTTTGGGCAGGAACAACTCAAGAGAAATAAAAATGTCTGGATCATTGATAGTGGCTATTCCAGGCACATAACAGGCAATAGGTCACTACTCCAGAACTTTGAAAGGATTGATGGAGGGCCAGTTGCTTTTGGAGGAGATGAAGGTGGTTACATTTCTAGAAGGGGCAAGGTCACAAATGCTAAGCTTAGCATTGAAAAGGTAAACTTTGTCAAGGAGCTTGGGTACAATCTTATGAGTGTATCCCAATTTTGTGATCAGAGTCATAACATGCTCTTCACTGAGCCTGATTGCATTGTTCTCAAGCCCGAGGTGGTCGTTTCTCATGAGCATATCCTGCTTAGAGCACCCAGGAAAGGGAACATGTACATGATGGACTTCCAAGAAACATCTCCCTCTGGAGAAGTTTCATGCTTTCTGTATAAATACAATAGTGATGTGTCTTTCCTATGACATAAAAGAATGTTCCATGTAAACTTTTAGAACATGAATAAACTAATTAAGAATGATTTGGTAACTGGAATGCCAAAGAAAGAGTTCACAAGTGATGATCATTGTGTTGCATGCCTGAAAGGGAAGAAACACAAGGTATCTCATAAGCCTAATGAAAGAAACTCCATCACTACACCCCTACACTTGTTACATATGGATCTTTTTGGCCCCACTAGTGTAATGAGTCTAGGAAGGACCTCTTATTGTTTGGTGATCACATATGACTATACAAGATTCACTTGGGTTTATTCCCAAGAACTAAGAATGAGACCCCTTAGATTCTGAAGAATTTCATTCTAAAGATTGAGAATCAAATCCTTGATACATTTTGTGATGAAAAGGGTATTACACGACAATACAGTGCACCCAGGACTCCTCAGCAAAATGATGTTGCTGAAAGGAGAAACACGACACTGATTGAAGCTGCAAGAATCATGTTGTGTGACTCTAACCTGCCTATCACCTTCTGGGAAAAGGCAGTCAACACTGCTTGCTATGTGCAGAACAAAGTTATAGTGGTTAAGACTCATGGCAAGACTCCTTATGAACTTTGGCACTAGAGGAAACCATTCATTGGTTTTCTCAGGGCATTTGGATGTCCTTGCACCATCTTGAATACCAAAGATAAAATTGCCAAATTTGTTGAGAAAGCATATGATGGACACTTCATTGGATACTCTTCTCAAGCTAAGGCTTACAGAGTATACAATCTCAGAACTAGAATTGTTGAGGAGTCAGCCAATGTGACTTTCAATGAACACACACCCTATGTTGGTGGTTCTGGTCCTGATTGGCTGTTTGTTCTTGATTTAGTTACCAACTATTTTAACAAATCTTATGAGAATGTTTCAGGACCTACAGATATCTTACCCATATGTGATCCTGACCCAAGATTTGAGCTTAGAAGACCTTCAAGCCATACATCTTCAGCTCCAATTGTAACCACTTCTGCAAATGAGGTTTCTATCAATAACACAATGACTAATTCAACTGATATATCTGAGATGCCTTTAAATTCCAGCTCAGAGGCTCTACAACCAGATAAAGATACTTCAAATGTAGAAGAAAACAATGGTGGTGGTAACAGTGATCAGGAATTTTTTGATGCTGATAACCACTCCATATATGACAACATCAATGATGTCACACACTCATTGGATCAAGTCTCTCTTGATAAGTGTGCTGATGTAGTGGAAGATACATCAATGCCAGATCTAAATTTCTCTAATTTAGATCTCTCTCAGCAACTTGTTGTGATCCCTCAACTCAGGATCAACAAGTCTCATCCCACTACAAACATCATTGGAGATGTTGACACAGGGATAAGAACAAGAGGACAAACCCATGAAGCAAATGTTTGTTTTCACTCTTGTTTCTTATCTCTGATAGAACCAAAGAAAGTTGACGAGGCTCTAAAGGATTGAAGTTGGGTTGAAGCTATGCAAGAGGACCTACTTCAATTCAAAAGATAGAAAGTTTGGAACCTTTGTCCTCTTCCTCATGGGACGAATATTATTGGAACCAAATGTGCGTTTAGGAACAAGAAGGATGATAGAGACATTGTCATAAAAAACAAAGCTAAACTAGTTGTTCAAGGATACACACAAAAATAAGGAATTGACTACACTGATGTCTTTGCTCCTGTAGCAAGACTGATAGCTGTTAGGATATTCTTGGCATTTGCTGCATCTAAGAACTTGAAGGTCTATCAACCTGATGTGAAGTGTGCTTTTCTTTATGGGGTGATTGATGAGGAGGTATATGTCAAACAACCACCTGGTTTTGCAGATCCTGATCATCCTGATTTTGTCTACAAGCTTGATAAAGCTTTTTATGGGCTGCATCAAGCACCCAAGAAATGGTATGAGACTCTGTCTCAGTATCTCTACCAACATGGATACAGAGGAGGTACAGTAGATGGAACTCACTTCATCAAAGGATAGGGAAATGACATAATGCTAGTTCAAGTGTATGTAGATGACATCATCTTTGGATCAACTAATCCAAAGCTTTGCAAAGACTTTGTGAAGCTGATGAAGGACAGCTTTGAAATGAGTGTCATGGGAGAACTCAATTTCTTTCTGGGAATTCAAGTGAAGCAAGTTGAAAATGGAATCTTCATTAGTCAGTCAAAGTATGTTCAAGACATACTCAAAAGGTTCAACATGACTAACTATAAGATTGCTAAGACACCCATAGCTAGAAACCACTCCCTTGGACCTGATCTTGAGAGGGAGTGTGTAGATGAACACTTATACAGGGCTATGATTGGGTCTCTTATGTAGCTTACAGCTAGCAGGCCTGATATCATGTTTGCCACATGTATTTGTGAAGGATAGCAAGCCAACCCTAAGATGTCTCACCTTATCACTGTCAAAAGGATTCTAAGATACCTCAAAGGTGCTTCAACACTTGGTCTGTGGTATCCTAAGAATTCTTACTTCAATCTGTATGCTTATATAGATAGTGATTATGGTGGTTGCAACATGACTGTAAAGTCTATATCTGGGGGATAGCATGAACAGCTAAAGCTGATTACATTGCTACTGCAAGCTGTTGTGCTCAAGTGCTTTGGATTCAGAATCAGATGCTTGACTATGGGTTGAACTTCAAGGAGACTCCCATTCACATAGACAACAACAATGATATCTCTATTACAAAGAATCCTATGCAACACTCAAGGACAAAACACATCAACATCAGGTATCATTTAATTAGAGATAATTTTGAAAAGGGATTAATTAAACTAGTCAAAGTTCACACAAATGAACAATATGTTGATCTGTTTACAAAGGCTTTTGATGAACAGAGATTGAAATATCTAATATAAGCTATTGGGATGATAAACTTTGAGTAGGTTTTTCTTAAAACTAATTCTTAAAATATGTGTGTCCTAAGTTGTCTAGTTTATCACCTTCATAAGCTCTTGTTTTTCTTTGGATAAAAAACTTTTTGAGGACTTTCCTTAGAATTTTGGAAATTTTGATTCTTTGGAACATATGTTTTTAACTTCGGAAGAAACTTATGCCTTCAAAATAGATAATTGCCCAAGTAAATTTACCTTCAGAAGAAATTTCTGAAATATCTTTCGAAATTTAGGCACTTATATGTTTTCAAGGACAACTTTCTTCTGATACAAATTAACTCTCTGAAGCTTTATTCCCTTGAACAAACTTTCAAGTCTTAATTTTCTTCCGAAGGCAAAATTCTCAAAATCCATAGGAAATTCTTCGAAGTCATTTTAGCTTCAGAAGCTTTTTCATTAAAACTTCCGAAGATAATTTACCTTCAAAAGCTTTTTGACTTCCAAGAAAACTACTTTTTAAGCAAAAGCAAACTACTTTTTCAGAGGTGGGACCGACTTACGGATTTCAAAGTTTATCCTCTTTCATTAACCTTGTCTTATAAACCCAACGGTTTCCCCTCTTTCTATCATCTCGATCTTTCCTCCAGACCTAAAACCTTAAATTTCTCTCTGAAATTAATTTCTTTCATCTTTCTTCATCCTTAAGCTCTCTAAAAAATGGCCAACCTTCATCGTAGAAATGAACCGAACTTCTCCATGTTGTTACACAGGCAACACAACCAGGTTGCTCGGTTACACTCTAAGAAAGATCCACATTTCTCAGAGGTTTGTCAATTCTTAGCTTTATCCAACTACTTCACCTCCCTAACCATTGATCCTACACTTTATGAGGATCAACTGCTAGAATTTTGGAAGACCTGCCAAGAGGTCATCATGGATGGGGAGAAGGCACTGTCTGCCACAGTACAGGGAAGAACATTCTTCATCACGCCGGCCATCGTCAACCTGCATCTTCAGCTGATGATGAAGAAGGTGAGGTGTTCTTCCCTAAAGAAGTTGTTAACCAGTCCTTCGCGCAGATGGGCTATGAGAGAGACTTCTTTGTTAAGACCTTCAAGAAAGGGAAGGTCTCATCCCAATGGAAATTCCTGCTCCATGTGGTTATCCACAACTTATCAAACAAGCATGGTGGATGGGACCTGATTCACGAAGATCTCTCATTCATTGTTTTTGGGATGGTTCAGGGAGTCAAGTTCAGGTACTCTTAGTTTGTTTACACTAATCTAGTTGCAAACTTGGACTCCGTAGAGTACTACATGTTCCCTAGATATGTTCAACACATTCTTAACTGTGAACTAGGCTCACAGTTACGGGGAACATGTAATAATCTTAAATTGGGACAGATGTAGCCCGACATCTTTAAAATATTGAGAAAGCCCACTGTTGACTTCTCTGGGTAGAAACAGCCTTTGTCCCAAAATGTTAGAGCTTATTGCTCAAGGTGACAACCTAGCAGCACCAGCTAGTGTTGAACCCACACCTTCTACATCCCAACCACCTCAACAGCCATAAATCACCCTCACCTACCAAAGGAAACACAAACAAACCCTTACTCAAACTACTCAGTCTGTGCAGGCCCCTATATACTAATCCACAGAGGAAGAAGTGAACACTGGAGCTCCCACTTCTCTTGAGGAGCAGACCACTCCTATTCCTTCAATGATCAATGTTGAGGTTCCTCATGCTCAGCCTGTTGAGCTCATAAGCCCAAACGCCTTAAGCCATCACTCTAAGTCTCAACAATCAAGTGATCAACCTTCAGGGGACAGTTACCATCCCCAGCCTTTGGACTAAAACCAACCAATTCCCAACCTTGACTACTATACTGTTGAAGATTTAGGTTTTAGTGAGTAACATGATTCTCTCTTCTATTCCACTACTCAAAGAAAGATGAGTGCTCCTGAGTCTCCTATTTGTAGCCCACATCAATCACCCATTACTGAGGTGGACACATCTGAACCTGTTCTGGATGTCCATATGGAAGAGGCTCTCACTTTTGCAAGTGATTCCATCATAAAGACCTCAACCATGACAACTCTGCCCATTGCCACCTCCACTAAGGCTACCTGTGAGTAGAGGAAATCCAGCAGCCAAGAACATGAAGCTGGTGGTAAGAGTGAGGACTTTGGTCTAATTCTCTCAGCTCCTAATGATTCTTCTGATGAAGATGAGGGGAATTTGAGACTAAAGGTGCAAAAACTATCACAAACATGCACCTATTTAGTCTCCAAGGTCAGTCATCTTGACTCTCTAGTGACTACCTTACAAAACAGGGTCAATGATTAGCAACTTGAGTTTTCTTATCTCAAGGACAAACTAGCTGGGAGACCTTTAAGAGGAGCTCAACCAGGAACACAAAAACCTATGAGTGTGATTGACCTAACTCCTAGCTCACCTATGCAAGTGGGTGATGCTACCAAAAAGGGGGAGAAAGTCATTACAGTCACAGAATCTAGGAGTTCTTCAGGGAGTATGGACATTAAGGACTCACCATCCTCATTTGCAATTATGCACACTCAGCAACTTCCTCAAGTCCACTTTGATGTGGACTCTATAGACTCCTACATACAGAGTCTGAGGAAGGAATACCAAGGGCTAGGTCATCTCCACTAACTTCAAATAACATAATGGTGGAGGTATGACAGCAACAGAAGAGCCCTCGTCTTTCTTAGAGTTCAAGGGCAGCAAGAGGTCTTTAACATTCAGACCTTGAACTTCTATGAAGGTCTGGATCTAGTCAACATGCCACTTGTCAATCAAAGCCAATCAAGACAAGCTGAGAAGCTGGTTCAAATAATCCAAGACAGGATCACTGCAGAGTTCAGCTTCAAAAGGAGACTAAGGCAATCAGGCAATGCCATTGGTCAACTAGATGTTGAGGCAGACCCTAAGATTAGTTTCATAGGGGAAACCTTGACTGAAGGCCCAGTGGCAGAACTGAGAGCCCTATCTCATCATCATCAACTGCTGCAGAGATTCATACCCTTTTTGAGACACCTGCTGGTGAAGGTGCTTCTCAACCTCTCTCTGGCAAGAGCTTGGAAGCTACCCCAAGCAATGAAGGCCAAAGCTCTCTCCACCCTGAGTCACAAAGGTTTGTGAGTGACAAAGGGAAAAGAAAGATGACATCTGAGGAGATTGAGGAGGAGGAGAGAGAGAGAAGAAAAGGAAGCTGAGGGGAGAAAGTTTATCTTCTAGGTCTGCAAGACTCATGGAAACTACAATCAGGGCTGCCCCCAGGCCAAACACTCAGGATGATGAGTTGAGGGTAGTCAGGATAATTATTTCGCTCGCCTTAGAGGAATTGAATGAACTAGTTGACATGGAAAGGTCAAAGGAGAAGAAGGAGGCAGAAGATGCAGAGCTACTAGTACAAATCAAAGAAGAAAGAAGAAAGAAAAGATTGTATAAGCATGTGCCTACTCTCTCCACAGTTCAAGAAAGTCCTGCACATAAGGATGTGGTTCAACAAGAACCTCAGGTAGACAGAGAAGAAGACAGGATCAAAATGATCAACTACCTGAGTGCCACAGGCCTTTATCAGGCAGATGCACTTCTTCCCTTATCTTATGATTATGTTAAGTTTGAGTATCTCAAACAACTTGAACTTAAGATAGTCAAGGAAAGAAAGATCACTAAAAGGAAGCTAATGGAAGAAGCTGCAAAGTCAAGAGCCGTCATCCAGAAGTGCATGAAGAAGTCTGAAGACCGGTAGAGGATGATGAGCTTCTTAAAGCTGTATGGATTCTTCAGAAGGAGACTTGGCCTTATGTCTCTGTCCACTATGGATGAGCATATCAGGGTAATCAAGCAGAAGATCAAGAGTGTAGAGCTGATAGACTTACAGTCCCCTCCAAGTCAAGCTCCACCTGAAGTGGAGGTTAAGGTTGAATAACCTGAGACAACACAACCTGAACCTCTTGCTGAATCTCAGAAAGCTTCCTTTTCTGATCCAGAGCTGGGTTAGACTCCCTCTCCTTCTGAACCTGTGAGAGAGGAAAACCCAAGTAAGAAAGACAAAGAAGATTCATCAGGTGCTGTAAGCCAGTCTTCTCAGTTAAAAGGAACAAAAAGAAAGAAAAGGATGGCTTCAAAACCAAAGCCAAAGAAGAAGAAAGAAACATCCTTTTCAAAACC
>BJCM01265414.1:0-17865 GCA_018326385.1 Flaveria bidentis
TGATGAGTTGTTCTGTAATGACCAACTCTTGGCCACAGATGCTCGAATGAATTACACGATTCCCATTTAGGGTTTCAATCTGACCATTTTCCCAGAATTCGGTTATATGATTGGAATAAACAGTGGGGTTAATGGTCAGAGCAGTGTAATAGGTTGATTGGATAAGAAAGGAGATGATTTCAGAGAAGTCAGCATCTCTTGAAGAATCAAGAAGTGCAACTTGGTTGTGTTGAGGGTTGATAGCCATTTGAGAAAGGTGAATGTGGATGAATTTGAGCTTGGGTAAAGTTAGAGTGAAGGAAACTTTTAGGGCAGTAAAATTGAGGTAAGAAGATGAAAGTGAATAGTCGGGATTATTTGAAAGAGAGTGAAATGGCGGTAATTGGGTTAGGATAAGGTGATGGGATGTTTTAGTGGATGAAATGACAGTGGCGGTAAGGTTTAATTCAGTTAAATAATCCGACATTATTAACAAAATCTTTACTTTTTACAGTGTGGGGCCCAAGATATTTCTGTTACACAGTAAAATCTCTTTTCTGAATATTAATCATTTCCAAAGGTAATTTATCTTCCGAAGACAATTTCTACTTCTGAAGGCAAATCTTTGCTTCCGAGAGTAAAGGTTCCTTTCTGAATGGAGAGTTTTATAAGCTTCGGAAGTAGATCTGATATGTAATCAATCGCTTCTTCTAAGAATAAAAACTCTTCCGAGAAGATAATTATCCTAGGAGAAATTTTGGTTCGGAAGTTATGCAAGATATCTTCCGAAGGTTAATTTCTCTTCGGAAGGATTTATACTTAGAGAAAATTTTCAGAGAGAGACCTTTTGTAATAGGGTTTAGATTGTATTGACATAAGACATTACACATTAGAAAGGTTTTTCAAAAGAGGTAATCTAATCAATGTTTATCATCTCAATAGCTGTTATAAGATACTTAAATATTTGTTCATCAAAAGCTTGGTGAACAGATCAGCATATTATTCATTTGAGTCAACTTTGATTATCTTAATCAGATTTTTCTCATTAATATCTCTAATGAAATGATACCTGATATCAATATGCTTTGTCTTGGAGTGCTTCACTGGATTTTCAGTAATGGAGATAGCACTGTTGTTGTTAATATGGATAGGAGTGATCATAAAGTTGAACCCATAGTGTAACATCTGGTTCTGAATCCACAACAGCTGAGCACAACAACTAGCAGCAGCAATGTATTCAGCTTCAGCAGTTGATGTAGAAACACAAGATTGTTTCTTGCATTACCATGAGATGATCCTTGCACCAAGAAATTGACATCCTCCTGATGTTGATTTCTTGTCAATGTTGCAGCAACCATCATCACTGTCAGAGTATCCATAGAGATTAAAATCATTGTTCCTACCAGAGACCTAGTTTAGGTGCTCCTTTGAGGTATCTGAGGATTCTCTTGGCAGCAGCTAGGTGAGACACCTTTGGAGCAGCCTAATATCTTGCACAGATGCAAGTGGCAAACATGATATTAGGTCTACTGGTTGTGAGGTACATCAAAGAACCAATAATTGCACTATACTAATGTTGATCAGTATCCTCCCCCTCAAGGTCAGGACAAAGATTATGGTTTCTAGGTATGGGTGTCTTGGCTGGCTTACAATCTTTCATCTCAAATCTCTCTAAGATGTCACTAACATACTTGGATTGATTGATGAAGAACCCTTCCTTCAATTGCTTCACTTGAATTCCAAGGAAAAAAGTCCATTTTTCCCATGGAACTCATCTCAAACTTCTTCTTCATGATGCTTTTAAAGTCCTTACACATTTGGTTATTTGAAGAGCCAAATATGATGTCATCAACATAGACTTGAACAAGCAAAATGTTCTTTCCAGACTTCCTAATGAACAGAGTCTTATCAATGGTACCTCTAGTGTAACCATTCTTCAGAAGAAACTGAGACAAAGGTTCATACCACAGCCTAGGTGCTTGGTGCAGCCCATATAGAGCTTTATCCAATTTGCACACATAGTTGGGGTGTTGTGGGTCTTCAAATCCTGGAGGTTGGAACACGTAGACTTCCCTATCTATATCTCCATATAGAAAGGCACACTTGACATCAAGTTGGTAGACAGTGAAATTATTGGATGCAGCATAAGCAAGGAAGATCCTAACTGCCTCATGTTTTGCAACAGGTGTAAAGACAACAGTATAATCGATTTCTTCCTCATGGGTGTATCCTTGAACCACTAGTCTGGCCTTGTTCTTGGTAATCAAGCCTCTATCATCTCTCTTGTTTCTGAAAACCGATTTGGTGCCTATTGGTACTTGACCAGATGGTAGCGGACAGAGGTTCCAGACCTTTTGTCTCTTGAATTGAAGCAGCTCCTCTTGCATCGATTCAACCCAGCTACTATCTTTCAAGGCATCTTTCACCTTCTTGGGTTCCATTTGGGATAAGAAGCATGAGTATAAGCAAACATTCCCATGATGAGTCTGCCCTCTTGTTCTCACACCTTCAGAGACATCCCCAATGATGTTCTCAGCTAGATGAGTCTTATGAATCCTTAAACAAGGAATCACTTCCAATTGCAAAGATAAATCCAGATTAGAAATATTTTGCTCAGGAATAGGAACACTTTGTCCAGTTGTTGTTTCAAACTCATTCAATGAGGACTGATTGAATAAATGAGAAACATCATCAATTATTAGCTATGAAACAGCATTAATAGTTTCATGTTCCTTCAAGATGCTACTTCCATCAGCTTGGTGTTGTACAGGTTCACCTAATGAACTATCAAGATCACTGAGTGAGTTACTAGTTGAAGCTCCACTATCTTGTGAGATGGTTATGCTATCAGATCTGCCAATAGTGGAAGCTTGGTTTGCTGTAACTCTTGGAGAACTTGAAATAGGTCTGGGTAACTCAAACATTTGATTATCTTTAGAATTTCCTTGAGTACCTATTTTAACTGAAATATTCTTACAAGATGGTTTAGAATAGTTTGGAAACAATTCTATATCAAAAATATGATCAGGTCCATTCCCCCTAACACCAGGAGTGTGCTCATTAACAACTATATTGGACGACTCCTCAAATTGTTGATTATTGATGTTGTATACTCTATAAGCTTAGAGGAGTATCCAACAAAGATAGCATCATCCAACTTTTCAGCAAATTTCGCCAAATTGTCCTTTGTGTTAAGTATGGTACACCTGCTACCAAAGGACCTTAGAAAGCCAATAAACGGTGGCCTCTTGTTCCATAACTCATAACAGGTTTTTCCATGTGGCTTAACTACAAGAACTCTATTCTATACATAGCATGCAATGCTAACTGCCTCTGCCCAGAATGTTAGAGGTAGTTTGGAATCAGCTAACATAGTTTGAGCAGCCTCAATGAGTGTCCTGTTCCTCCTCTCAGCAACACCATTTTGTTGAGGAGTTCTGGGAGCACTGTATTGTCTGGCAATCCTTTTTGAGTTACAGAATGAGTCAAGAATGAAGTTTTTATACTTAGCCCTTGATCACTTCTAATAATCTTAACCTTGTGATCAATTTGATTTTCTATTTTAAGAATAAAAGACTTTAATGTTTCAGCAGTTTCATCTTTAATTCTTAAAAAGAATACCCATGTAAATCTTGTAAAATCATCAACTATCACAAGGCATTATGATTTCCTTCCAATGCTCATTATACTTATGGGACCAAATAGATCCATGTGCAATAAGTGTAATGGAGTAGTGATGGAGTTAACACTTTTGGATTCGTGAGATGCCCTGTGTTGCTTCCCTTTCAGACATGCAACACAATTATCTTTACAGAAAAATTTCTTTTTAGGCAAACAATGTACCAAGTTATCTTTAGCCAATTTATTAATTGTCTTAAAATTTACATGACACATACGTTTATGCCATAGTGTTGACTCATCACTGTCAGCTTTGGAAAGAAGGCATGATACTTCACCCATTGGGGAAGCATTGTTCATATCAAGCTTGTACATATCCCCTTTCCTAGGAGATCTAAGAAGCACCAATTTCGAAGGAATTGTCATCCCTAGTTTGAGGATAATGCACTCATGTTCTGTGAAAAGCATTTGATGCTTTTGATCACAAAACTGAGAAACACTTAACATATTATGTTCAAGCTGTTTGACAAAGTTAACTTTGTCAACTTTTAACTTCCCGTTGGATATACTCCCTCTGCCAGAAATATATCCTCCGGCCTCACCTCCAAATTGGACGACCTCCATCATAGTGTTGAAACTGTTGAAGGAGAGATCTGTTCCCCGTCATGTGCCTGGAGCATCCACTATCCACAATCCAGACATTGTTATTCTTGTCATATGGATTTCCCTGCACACAAGATGAGATTGTTAGTTTTGATTGGAGACCCAAGCCTTGTTGGTCTTGGGTTCTTCCAATGATAATGACATAATTGAACCAAATGTTAAGCATGTGGGTTTAATGGATGTCTTTGAAGAAGAGGTTTGGGCTGCAGCATCTTTCTTTATCTTCCAATCCATCCTTTGGTTGATCATTAAAGATGAGCTTGTTGAAGCTTTTGCAGCATGGCATTCTTCCAAAGCTTCTTTCTTTTCCGAAGAAGCCTTCACCACCTTTTCTTCTGAAACAGTCTTCTTCTGGGATGATTTCAAGGGAACTTTCTTGTTCTTCTGAATATTAACAGCGTTAGCTTCCAATGCTATTTTCCCTTTGGAAGAAGGATTTTCTTTCGAAAGCAACCTTGCTTCGGAAACCAGCTTTCCCTTTTTCATCACTTGAACTGTTTGATAAGGTCCAAATGGGAAACCTTCCCTGACTCCTTTTCTAACATTATTTGCATAATGTGTGCTAGCAAGATGTAGTAACAATCTTTAGCCATGTGGTTTTGCAGACCACACATTATGCATGTAATGTTCATCTTTTGGGAGCTTGTGGGTAGTTGTTTCTTATTCTTTTTCTCTTTGTCAGCAACCTTTCCCTTTAACTTCTGATCCTTTGGTAGGACAGGAGTGGTACTACACTCCTTTCCTGAATTAGAAGTACCTACCACTTGGAATCCAGCTGAGATAAATACACCTTTTTGTTTTGGGTCAATCATCAGCTTAGACTCAGCCACTTTCTTAGCAGTTCTTCTAGAAGCTTTAGCTCTGCTTCTTCTGGCTTTGGTCGTTAGGATTTGATCTTCACTAGGAGAGGTGGGTTGATTTACATGTTCCTTCCCTGTGGTGGCCTCTATTATTGCATCATTCTTCAACTCATGGGAAGATGGGTCAACAGTTGGGAGCTCTTGCTCTTTAGTACCACATCTAGGTTGTCTAATAGACTCATAAGAGTGTGGTGGAGCAATTTCATTGGTCCCTAACCCTCCTTTGTTTTGATAACAAATTTTGGAGTGGGAGGATGATGCACTAATAGCTTGGAAGTTTTGCTCAGAGATAGCATACTTCCTGGCTTGAGCCTCAGCAGTGACAAGCTAGGCTTGAGCCTCAGACAATTTGGATATTAAATCCTTTATTTCAGTCTTGTAGTTTGTGTGTTCATGTTTTAATAGGGAAACAGTTTTCTCTAACTCTTCAATTTTCTTTTGGTAGTCAGATTCAGCCCTTTTAAAATCAGATTTCAAGATATTTAAAGACTCAATATCAGATTTAATTTTCATATTGTAGTCCTGATATAGTTTAACCTTAGCAATACAAGCAGGAGTACAGAGATGTTCATATACATTGCTATCATCTGTTCCTGCCATTAGTGCTTGAGTAGGAGTCACATCCTGTATCACGAAGCTCCAGTCAACTTCTTGAGCCATTGCAGCTGTTTCAGTTGACTTTCCAGTGGGCTTTGATGTAGAGTGATGTGTGGAGGCCTGTGGGGTTCCCAGATTTGTCTTGGGAGCCTTGCATTCCCTTGCAAAATGACCAATTTGGTTATAGTTGTAACATTTGGCCTTGGTTTTGTCAAACCCAAACTTGTTGTTAGTTGGATTTTGAGGGAATTGACTTCCAGTTCTCTTGAAGAACTCCTTCGCTCTATAGGTTAAAAGAGCCATCTATTAGAAAATGTCCACATACTCTACATCATTTGGACTGAAGCACTCTAGATCATCAAAGCAATATTGAAAATCACTAGAGTGTCCACTTCCTGAGACAAAGGCACAGTTGTCCTGAAAGGAACTATGTTAAGTCTGTTGAGACCTTGGAGTCTTAGGAAAGGTGATGTAAGGTCCAGATGAGCGGGATGGCTGCTGGTTGTAAGTCAGGTAGTGCTGAGGTTGTGTGGGTCCTAAGCCTTTAGTAACCATCAAAGCGTTGCTAGCAGGATGACTCAGGGGTCTGCTTGTCTGATGGCCCCTCTTGCTCTCCATTTCCAGACGGTATCCATCAAGGATGCCATAGAGTTCGGTCATGGTGAGAGTGTTTAGATTCTCTGTCATCTTGATAGAGACACAGTAGAATGTCCACTCATTTGGAAGAGCACTCATGAACCTCCTTGTGAGGTCTCTAAGTTCAGGAGTGATTCCCATAGACTGAAGAGAAGAAATAAGATCCATGTACCTAAAATACTGCTGGCTGAGAGACTCTCAAGCAATATAGGTGAAGTTCTCGAACTACTGCTTCAGTGAGTCCTTCTTGGAGTCATTGGAGCTCGAGTACATTTGAGCAAGTGCATCAAACAGTTCTTTGGCAGACTTACAGTGCTCAAACCCCACCATGATGGAGTTGGGTATTGCAGTCATAAGAATAGTCATTGCATTGTTGTCAATGTCCATCTTCTTCTGGTCCTCATCAAAGTAGTCTTCAACAGCCTTCTCTATCATGGCACCATTTCCACCAGGTTTTGCCACCTTGGGTTTATACGGGCCATTGACGATAAAGTACCACATTTTGCTATCTTGGTATCTGATGAAGCCTTCTATGCGTCTGCTCCAAGACCAGAAGTTTTCAGTAGTAATGATGGGAGCTTTAGTCATAGTTCCTATCTCTACTTCAGACTTGTTAAGGGCCATTTTGAGTGAGTTGTAAGGAGGAGTGAAAAACAAGTTGATTTGGATGGTAAGATCTCACAATCAAGAGCCTAAAAAGCTCTGCTACCAATTGCAGGATCGGGTTTTGTCACTTAATGCTTTGTTTTTCTCTAACTCACTTGAACTACATTCGGATGAAGGCAGAGTCTCTAAGAGTTGATAACAATATAATTAGTAACA
Organism: Flaveria bidentis; assembly: GCA_018326385.1. Lineage (NCBI taxonomy): Eukaryota > Viridiplantae > Streptophyta > Magnoliopsida > Asterales > Asteraceae > Flaveria > Flaveria bidentis. Next base: position 7,176 of record BJCM01265414.1, read on the forward strand.
ATGAACACAAGAAGTAATTTTCAAGGTACTTGCATATATTGCTTCTCAACTCAAATATTGCAAGACTCTTACAAGCATTGATTATGAGTTACAATGAGAAACTATATATAATACTACCTATAGCAGGATATACTTTGATACCAGCTGGGATCCTATAACCAAAGAAAATACTATAGTGCTAAAGTTAAGGTATCTTAGATAATGTCTTATCTAAGATATGGTAGTCATGACATGTCCATGACTTACCTTTTCTCAACAACTAAAGTTGGCAACTTTTCTATCTAACAAAAGGTGAACAGTAGAATAAAGTAAGGTCAACTACATGGCTTTTGAGAAAGTGTCATGCAGTATCTCAGAGGTCTGCAGCGGATTGTCAGAGACCATACTTATGTCTACTGGTTCATAGCAGTGTTTTCCGAAGGTTAAATGGCTTCGGAAGAACAAGTACTTCCGAAGCCACTTACACTTCGGAAGAGGCTACTTTTTCCGAGGCTTGAGGACTTCTTCTTTCTTCATACTTGGGAAGTAGTCTTCTGATTTCTTCTTCTTATACTTGATCTTCGGAAGTTGATCTTTCACTCTGTCTTCGGAAGAACTTTACTTCCTTCGAAAGTTCCACACTTGGCTTCGGAAGCCTTTTGTAAGTAGCACCAAAATAAGTATAAGTGATTTGGTTTTGGTTGCACCAGCCTTTTTCTTGATTCAACACTCTTCTATATGGACCTCCTGAACAAGTTCAATGAGACCTACCTTAGTGGTAGGTGGATGATGTGGGCTAGATAGGGGAGAGGTAGGAGAACTCATCTCACTTTGAGTAAGGGAGGAGTAGAGAGACTCATGTTACTCACTGAATCCCAAGTCTTCATCATCATAGAATTCAAGGTTAGGAATTGGTTGGTTGAGGTCTAAAGGCTAGGTATGGTAACTTTCCCTTAAAGGTTGTTCACTTGAGTGTTGAGACTCAAAGTGAAGGCTTAAGGCTGTTGGACTAATGAGCTCATCATGCTGAGCATGAGAAACCTCAACACTAATTTTTGATGAGATGGGAGTGGTTAGCTACTCAGGAGAACTGGGAGCTCCAGTGTCTACTTCCTCCTATATGGGTAGTGATATGGGGGCTGCACAAGCTGAATAACTAGTGCAGGGGTTCGTTTGGATTTTCTTTGGTAGGTGAGGCTAATTTGAGGCTGTTTGGGTGGTTGAAAGATAGAAGGTGTGGGTTCAACACTAGCTTGTGTTGCTAGGTTATCATATTGAGCAATGAGCTTTATTATTTTGGGGACAAGGGATGTTCTTCCTAGAGAAGCCAATAATTGGCTTCTTCATGACTTTAAAGATGTTAGGCTTCATCTGTCCTAATTTAAGAATATTATATGTTTCCTTTAACTGTGAGCCCAGTTCACAGTTAAGAATGTATTGAACATATTTAGGAAACATGTAATACTCTAAGGAGTCCAAGTTTGCAAGTAAATCTGTAAAGACAAAATTGAGAGTACCTGAACTTGACCCCTTGAACCATTCTATCTACTATGAATGAGAGATCCTCAGGAATCTGGTCCCACCCCCATGCTTGTTAGACAAGCTGTGGATGACCACATGTAGTAAGTACTTCCATTGGGATGAGACCTTCCCTTTCCTAAAGGTCTTTACAGAGAAATCTCCTTCATAGCCCATCTACTGAAAGAAGTGGTTAACAACTTATTTTGGGAAGGACAATTCACCTTCCTCATTATCCAGTTGAAGATGGTTGTTGATGATGGATGGAGTGATGAATATTGTCTTTTGTTGCACTGTAGCATACAATGCCTTCTCTTCATCCATGATGACCTCTTGGCAGGTCTTCCAAAATCAAACAGATGATCCTTATAGAGAACAAGATTAATGGTTAGGGAGGAGAAGTAGTTGGATAGAGCCAGAAATCAGAAAACCTCTAAGATACTAGGATCTTTCTTAGAGTTTAACAGAGCAACCTGATTGTGTTACTTGTGAAGCTGCATGGAGAAATCAGGGTTGTTTTTGTGGTTTAGATTGACCATTTTAGAATGCTTAACGGTGAAGAAAATGAAGAACAAAGGCGATTTCTGGGTGAATTTAGGTTTAGCAAAGGTATAGAGGAAAAAGAGAAGAAAAGAGGGGGGAACTGTTGGGTATATATATAAAGTGGATCTCAGACAAATTAATAAAAGAGGATAAACTTTGAAATCCGGATGTCAGTCCCACCTCTGAAAAAGCAATTTCTTTTGCCCAAAAGTTAGTTTTCTTGGAAGTCTAAAATCTTCCGAAGGTAATTTTACTTCCGAAGTTTTGATGAAAAGCTTTCGAAGCCAAAATGGCTTTGGAAGATATTCCAAAGAGTTAGAAAATTTTTCTTCAGAAGAGATTAACACTTGAAAATTTTTAATAAAAACTTCTGAGAGTTAATTGCTTTCGGAAGATATTTTGGAAATTTCTTTTAAAGCTAATTTTTTTAAGTAGTTGTTTGTTTTGAAGACTTAAATTTCTTCCGAAGGTAAATAGATATCTTCTGAAGGATAAAAGATCAAAATTTTCGAACATCTAAAAAATGTATTCTAAAAAGATTTTTCCTTCCAAAGTAAACAAGGGCTTATGGAGGTGATAGAATAGACAACCTAGGACATACATATTTTAGAAATAATATGATTTAGTTTTAAGAAAAGCTACTTAAAGTTAATCATCCTAATAGCTGAAACAAGATATTTAAATCTCTGTTCATCAAAAGCTTTGGTGAAGAGATAAGCACATTGTTTATTTGTGTTAACTTTGACTAGTTTGATTAAACCCTTCTCAAAATTATCTCTAATAAAATAATACCTGATATTGATGTGTTTTATCCTTGAGTGCTGCATAGGATTCTATGTGATAGAGATACAATTCTTGTTGTCTATGTGGATAGGAGTCTCCTTGAAATTGAATCCATAGTCTAGCATCTGATTTTGAATTCAAAGCACTTGAACAAAACTATTGCAACAATAATGTATTCAACTTCAGCAGTTGATGCAGCGACACAAGATTGCTTCTTGCATTGCCATGAGACTACCTTTCCACCAAGAAACTGACATCCCCCTTATATAGACTTTGCAGTCATATTACATCCACTGTAGTCACTATATGTATATGCATACAGATTGAAGTAAGAATTGGATACCAAAGGCCAAATGTAGAGACACATTTGAGATATCTTAAAATCCTTTTGATAGTGATTAGGTATGACATCTTGGGGTTGGCTTTATATTTTACACAAGTACATGTAGCAAACATGATATCAGGCTTGCTAGCTATAAGGTACATAAGAGACCTAATCATAGCCCTGTAAAGATGTTTATCTACACACTCCCCCTCAAGATCAAGACCAAGGGAGTGGTTTCTTGCTATAGGTGTCTTAGCAACCTTACAATCAAGCATGTTAAATCTTTTAAGTATGTCCTGAACATACTTTGACTGACTTATGAAGATACCATCTTCAACCTACTTCACTTGAATTCCTAGAAAGAAATTGTGTTCCCCCATGGCACTCATTTCAAATCTGTCCTTCATCAGCTTAAGTCTTTACAGAGCTTTGGATTAGTTGACCCAAAGATCATGTCATCTACATATACTTGAACTAGCATTATGTCATTTCCTTTTCCTTTGATGAACAGAGTTCCATCTATAGTGCCTGTTGGATCAATAAAGGCTGGTGCAACCAAAACCAAACACTTAGAGAATTTTTGGTACACCTGATGAAGAACTTCCGAAGGCAAATGTAGTTCTTCCGAAGGCAAATGCTGAACTTGCGAAGCATATGTCTGAAGAAGCTTCCAAAGGAAAACTCCAACTTTCAAAGACAAAGTCTTCTTTCTTCTGAAGTTTAACACTTAGAAGAAATCAAGACAATGAATTCCAAAGTATGAAGACCTGAAGAAAGCCTCAAGCCTCGGAAGAAGTCGCATTTTTTGAAGTATAAGTGGCTTCTAAAGAACTTGTTCTTCCGAAGCCAGTTAACCTTCGGAAGAACCTACTATGAACCAGTGGACATATGTATGGCTCTTCTGACACGCCGCTGCAAATCTCTAAGATACCGCATGGCGCTTTCCCACGCCCATATAGTTGACAATACTTTTTTTCATTGTTCATCGTTTATCAGTTAGTATAGTTGCCAACTTTAGTTGGTGACAAAAGGTAAGGCATGGACATGTCATGACTACCTTATCTTAGATAATACTTTATCTAAAATACCTTACCTTTAGCAATGTAGTATTTGCTTTAGTCATAAGTTTCTAGTTGATATCAAAGTATATCCGACTATAGGTAGAGTATATATAGTTTCTCATTGTAACTCATGTAATATGCTTGTAAGAGTCTTATAATTCTTTGAGTTAAGAAGTAATATATAAAAGTACATTGAAAATTATCTTCTTGTGTTCTTAGTTACTTAGTATATTATTATCAACTCTTAGAGGATTCTGCATCATCAAAACCCAAGTGTGATTAAGTGAGTTTGAGAGAACAACAAGTGTTTAGTGACAAAAACTGATCTTGTAGTACTCTTTCTGTAATCATGTTGATAGAGATACTAAGATAGAGTCTCATACCACTTCCTTGGTGCTTGGTGTAGCCCATAAAGTGCTTTATCAAGCTTGCAGACATAATTAGGATGATCAGGATCTGCACCTAGTTGGTTGTTTGACATACACCTCTTCATCAATCGCCCCATAAAGAAAAGCACACTTGACATCAAGTTGGTAGACCTTGAAGTTCTTGGATGCAACAAAAGCTAAGAATATCCTAATAACTTCTAGTCTTGCAACAGGAGCAAAGACATTTATCTAGTCAATTCGTTCTCTTTATGTGTATCCTTGAACAACTAGTCTTGTCTTGTTTTTGATGACAATTCCTTTATCATCCTTCCTATTCCTAAAAACCCATTTGGTTCCTAAAGTATTCTTCCCTTGAGGAAGAGGACATAGTTTCCAAACATTTTGCCTTTTGAAGTGAAGTAGCTCCTCCTGTATAACTTCAACCCAACTTCCATTCTTTAGAGCTTCATCAACCTTCTTAGGCTCTATCTGGGACAAGAAACTAGAGTGAAGACAAACATTTGCATCATGGGTGTGTCCTCTTGTTTTTACACCTGAATCAACATCTCTAATGATGTTTGAGGTGGGGTGATACTTATGAATCCTTAGCTGAGGGATCACAACAAGTTGCTTAGAGAGATCTAAATTAGAGAATTTTAGATCTGGCACTGAGGTTTCTTTTACCATATTAGCATATTTATCAAGTAAAACTTGATCCAATGAGTGTGTGACATCATTGATGTTGTCTTTAATAGGATGGTTATCAGGATCTAGAAATTCTTGATCATTGTCACCACCATCATTTTCTCCTACATTTGAAGTTCCTACATCTGATTTTTGTGCCTTTAAGCTAGAATTTGAAGGCACCTCAGAGGTATCAGCTAAATTTGTCATTATTGTGCTGATAGGTACTTTATTTGCAGGGTTAGTTACAACTAGAGCTTAAGTTGTGTAACTTGATGGTCTTCTCGGCTCAATTCTTAGATCAGGATCACCTGTGGGTAGAATATTTGTTGACCATAAAACATGCTCACAAGATTTATTAAAACATTTGGTAACTAAGTCAAGATCAAATGGCCAATCAAGACTAGAACCATTTACACTACGAGTGTGCTCATTGAAAGTGACATTGGCTGACTCCTCAACTACTCTGGTTCAAAGATTGTATACCCTATAAGCCTTGGCTTGAGAAGAGTATCCAATGAAGTGTTCATCTGATTTCTCAGCAAATTTGGAAACTTGATCTTTGGTATTCAAGATGGTGCAAGAACATCCAAATGACCTGAGAAAACCAATGAAAGGTTTCTTCTTGTGCCAAAGTTCATAAGGATTATTACCATGTGTCTTAACTACTTAAACTCTATTTTGCATATAGCAAGATGTGTTTACTGCCTCTGCCCTGAAGGTAATAGGCAGTTTAGAGTCAGACAACGTAGTTATTATAGCTTCAATAAGTGTACTATTTCTCCTCTCAGCAACACCGTTTTGCTAAGGAGTCCTAGGAGCACTATATTGTCTTGTAATACCTTTTTCATCATAAAATATATCAAGGATTTGGTTCTTGAATTTAGTTCATTGATCACATCTTATGGTTTTGACCTTGTGATCATATTGATTCTCAAATTTAAGATGAAGTTCTTAGTTCTAAGAAAGAAGACCCAAGTGAATCTTGTAAAGTCATCAATAATCACCAAACAGTAAGAGGTCCTTCCTAGACTCATTATATTGGTGGGGCCAAAGAGAACCATATGTAATAAGTGTAGGGGAGTAGTGATGGAGTTTCTTTTCATTGGCTTGTGAGATACCATGTGTTGCTTCCCTTTCAGGCATGCAACACAGTGGTCATCACTTGTAAACTCTTTCTTTGGCATTCCAGTTACCAAATCATTCTTAATTAATTTATTCATGTTTTTAAAGTTTACACGGTACATTCTTTTATGCAAAAGGAAAGACTCATCACTATTTGCTTTGGATAGAAAGCATGAAATTTCTCGTGAGGGAGATGTTTTTTCAAAAATCCATCATGTACATGTTCCTTTTCCTGGGGGCTCTGAACAGGATATGCTCATGAGGAATGACCACCCCGGGCTTGAGAACAATGCACTCATGCTCAGTAAAGAGCATGTTACGACACTGATCACAAAATTGAGATACACTCAAAATATTGTATCCAAGCTCCTTGATAAAGTTTACCTTCTCAATGCTAAGCTTACCATTTGTGACCTTGCCCCTTCCTGTAATGTAACCACCAACATCTCTTCCAAAAGCAACTGGTCCTCCGTCATTCTTTTCAAATTTCTAGAGCAGTGACCTATTGCATGTCATGTGCTTGGAATAGTCACTATAAATGATCCATATTTTTTTGTTTGTCTTTAGATGTCCCTACACAAAAGAGATGGTTAGTTATATTTGGAAAACCAAGCCTTATTATTCTTGGGCTTATCAAAAGAAATTGAAGACAATACAACAGTAATAGATCCTATAGTCATGTTTTGAGGATCATTTGTTGATGTTAATGGAGAACTTTAGTCACTTGGTCTTTCTTTGTCTTTCACATCACCTTTGGAAGCTTAGACACGACCTTCAATACTTTGGAAGTTTTGATGACTGGACCTTCGGAAGATCTTGCTAACACTACAACAAGCTTTAGTGCTTCGAAAGTATTCCTTTCTTCCGAGACCAAATTTTCATCCAAAGGCAATTTTCCACTTGCCTTCATCTTCATTTTGGAGCTTCTAAAAGGAAAAGATTTTCCTTCTGAAGCTTGTTTCTTCTTGGAAATCTTAGAAGTCTCTTTCTTGTCCATGTGAATAGTACCTTTTGGATTGTAAGGACAATCTTTAGCAGGATCAGAGGTACTCCCACACATGACACATTCCATTTTCTTCTTCCTAAGAGCCTTCTTTTGTGAACAAGATTGAACTTGATCATTTTCCTTCTCCATATTCATCTTTGCAGATGTTGTGGAAACTCCTTTAGGGTGAGAACTTCCTTTGGAGCTGGATGGTTCAAGTTGTGTAGCAGTGGTACACAACTGATCAACCTTCTTCTTGTTGCTGGGATGAGTTGGACATAAACTAGAACTCCTGGTACTAGAGCTTAAGTTAGTGTCTTTAGTCTTCACCACCTGAAATCCTATAGAGATAAATCCTTGTTTTTACTTAGAATTGAAGGTGGCCTTGATCTTTTCAGCTTTTTTTGCCTTTCTCTTGCTCTTCCTGGTCAAGTTCTTTCTTATAGACTTGGTCATCACAACCTTCTTACTCTCCTTAGAAGGATAGTAACCCTTCTTAGAATCCTCTTCTTCACTTTTCTTAAAGGCATTTATCACTATCTCTTCTTCATACTCTTTAGTCAAGGAGTCTATAAGAGGAAGCTCATCTTCACAAGTTCCACACCTAGGAGATCTTACAGACAAGATTATGTGTGGAGGAGCTATCTCACTAGATCCCAGTTCCTGCTTATTTTGATAACAAACTTTAGCATGCAAGGATGAGGATATTATCTTCTTGAAGGTCTCTTCTTCAAGAACACATTTTTTCTTCCGTGGCTTTGTTGATCACAAGCTCAGTCTGGCATTAATCAACTTAGTTATGAGATCTTTGATTTGAGTCCTGTAGTTTGTATACTCATGTTTAAGAGTTGAAATGGTTTTCTCTAAGTCCTCTATCTTTAGTTTATAATCATTTTCAGCTCTTTTAAAATCAGATTTTAAGATATTTAAGGACTCAAGATCAGATCTCATCTCTAAGTTGTAGGACATGTGTCTGTTAACTTTAGAAATACATTCAGGTATACAGAGATGTTCCAATACCTTTACTTCATCATGGTCAGCCATTAATGCTTGGTTTGGAGATGCATCTTCCACTTGAAAGCTCCAGTCAAAGCTTCCATCTTTAACAACAATTTTAGCTTGTTGCTTTGGCTTCTCATTCTGGGGGGCTTTCTCAGTGTAGTTTGGACTGGTTTGTGCTTGGCCACCATTTGTCCTTGGTGCCTTGCACTCCCTTGCAAAGTGACCTATTAAGTTACAGTTGTAACACTTAACTTTGCATTTGTCTAGCCCAAACTTTCCACTAGCAGCATTGCTTGGAAACTTCCTCCTTGTCCTTTTGTATAACTTCTTGGCTCTATGAGTGAGAAGAGCCATTTTCTGGAGTATCTCCATGTACTCCAGGTCATCTGGATAGATACAGTCCAGATCTTCAAGAGTGAAGAGAAAGTTGCTTGTTCTCTCATTAGAAGACATAAAGGCATGCGAAGAGCTTGTCTCTTGGAATGGGCTTCCTTGAGTGTAGATTTCTCTTGGTGTCTTCGGGAAGGTGATGAAAGGACTCTTTTGTGAGTTATCAGGGTAGCATATAAGATGATGTTGTGGTTCTATGTTATCCCTTTCAACCACATAGAGGGTTGAACTTAGTTGATTGTTGGAGTTACTAGATGAGCCTTGTATGTTCATCTCAATCTGGTATCCACTAAGAATACCATACAACTCTATCAGAGTAAGAGGCTTAAGGTTCTCAATTCTCTTGATAACAACCCAATAATGTGTTCATTGTCTAGGAAGAGAGGACATAAACTTCCTTACAATGTCCTTGTTCTTAAGAGTCACTCCAACATCCATTAGAGTGTCCACAATCTCAACATATCTGAAGTATTGTTGAGTCAGGGTTTCACCTATTTTAAAGGTGAAGTTCCTAAATTGTTGCTTTAGGAGATTCTTCTTGTTCTTCGTGGCTTTAGATGACCCCTCATACATTAGCTTCAGTGCATCCCATAGTTGTTTAGTTGTTTTGCACTTCTTGAAGCCTCTGTATATGGAGTTTGGAAGAGCAATTTGAAGGGTTGTCATGGCTTTCTGATCAATATCAACTTTCTTCATATCTTCATCAAAATAATCCGCCATAGCCTTTGGAATCATACCATCTCCAGCAACAGCTAAAGAGGTGCTTCGTATGTAAGGTCCTAAGACAACAAATTCCCACATCCTAGAGTCTTGTGACTTGATGAACCCTTCCATACGTTGGCACCAAGATTCAAAATCTTCAGGAGTGAACATTGGGGACTTTGTCATGGTTCCAATTTCCATATCAGCTTTAGTGATAGCTGCCATTTGATATGTTAAGTATTTTGTGTGTTCGAGGAATCTTAAGATGTTTAGATCTTACAATCAAAAGCTTGGAATGCTCTGATACCAATTGTAGGACCGTTTAGGAGGGTTGTTCACTTACAACACAAACAAACAATAAGGAGAGTGATGTTAGAACACTTGACATATCAAATAAGGAACTGGTTAACACACAAGGATATTACTTAAAACACAAGTAAATATGAGACAAAACTAAGAACAAAAAACACAAGTAAATAGTTTTCAAGAATGTTGTATATTGCTCTTAAGTTCTTTTACAAGTGTTAAAGCACGTATCTAAAGTTACAAAGACCTGAGATACTTTATATTACATCCTATAACCGGCCATGCTTTGAAGGCCAGCTAGAAACATTTGAACTAGACAATAAAATCAAATCTAAAGCCAAATGGAAGATTGCCTTTTGACTAGTGACTATGACATGCCATAACTCACATCCTAATATATTACAAAAAGAATAAAAGTACATAAAGTAGAAAACACAGACTCAAGACCTCAATGTACAGTTTACCAAAAGCATGGACCTTTTCACCAACTTATGAAAGTTGGTGAGTCAATAGAGTTGCAGCGGAAAGTGGTCCAGCTTTATGGTAAAGTACATCACATAAATCATGTATTCAAAAGTATTAGAAAGATAGCTTGTCTTTACTTCTTGGCTTCGGAAGACTTTGTCTTTGAAGCTTTAGAAGACTTCACTTTAAGCTTCAGAAGATGTTGGTCTTGGCTGTTGATACATATGTACCTTGATTCTGATCTTAATGTAATATGTCTTTATTTTCATACACTTATGTAATAGTTGGATACTTAATGAAATGAAAATGTTTGGTTGTGTTTATAATGTTTAATATTTCATTAATGAGTTGTTTAACGCTTATCGAATTGATTATATAGGTTGGTGGTTGATTGAACCAATATAAATAATGTAATGATAATTAATACATTCAAACTTAGTAATATGAAGTTATC
>BJCM01265418.1:0-13280 GCA_018326385.1 Flaveria bidentis
CAGATAAAGCATGTGTCAAAAGTCTTCGGAAGAAATCTATCTTCATAAGTTGAAGCTTCGGAAGACTTTGTCTCTGAGGCTTCGGAAGACTTCATATTTGGCTTCGGAAGATATTGGTCTTGGCTTCGGAAGATTTCACACTTAGAATATTTCTGTTGCATGTGAAACTTCCTAAGCATTCTTCTTCAATGCACTTGTGCAGCATACAGGATAGACTTTGGATGTTTAGGTTGCATTAGCCTCTTCATTAATCTCTACAAGGTCCTATCATGTGCTTAAGCCCCCTCTAGAGCACCAAGCAATTCATCTAGGGTTAAGTGATAAGGACCCCATACATATGGTCAATCACAAAGATTAAACCCCTGTGTGCATCACCATGGGGTATTTAACCCACACACAGTTGAGCTAACAACCCCTCATTGGGTGTGAACCTCCATACATTTGCTTAATCACACGGATTAAGCCTTAGTGTGAATCCTCATGGGGTAGCTAACCCGCAAACGGTTGAGCTAACACCCCTTATTGGGTGTGAACCTCCATACATTTGTTTGCAAGCCTTTCTTACGTTCTTTCATTCATTAATGCATGCATTCTTTCATTTCGTTCCTTTTTCATTATCTTCCACTTTACGTTACATAATACTTTTCATTCATTAACATTTAACGTACAACATGGGAAAATAATCATATAACAAGGAACATATACATAAACATACAACAACACCATACAAGGCACATCATACATACATAACATACATCATACATACCATCATGCCTAAGCATCAATCATACATCATATCATCATCATACAATGCCCATCACATCATCAATGACCTCAAAAGTCAGCTTACATGAACCCCCGGGAACCTCCTAAGTCAAAGCCTACATTTCACTTTTTCCCCAAAAAGTCAGAAAATATTCTAAGTGTTCATCCTCATTTTTTTTGTTCATCTTTATTTATTTTTGTTCATACGCATTTGTTCAACCGCATTGACTTTACTCATCCGCATTTGTCAATACTCATCCACATTTGTCAATGCTCATCCGCATTTCCTCTTTAACTCATCTGCATTTGTAACACTTAAGCAGTTTTTCTAAAACTTAGGCATATGAGCTACTGATTGAGCGCATGAGCAGCCTAGGGCACACTCAACATCATAATTTGGTTCCCAAACACCATCTATCATGTTCTAAGCTTAAATCATGCATTCTAAGCCTTAAAAACACAACCATAACATCATCAAACATGAACATAATCCAAAATCACACCATACCCATAACATACACACATTCATACATACAGGTATGAAACCCTAGTTTTATAAAAAGTTCATACATGTATTTCCAGCCCCAAAAATAGTTAAAACATGTAAAAGAGGGGTTCTAGAACTCACCTTAGCAGCCTCTTTGGGTAAGAATTTCTTCAAAGCCCGATTGCTACAAGTTCTCACCTAGAAACCCACTAAAAACACAACCGAACACACACAACATACATAAGCACACAACTGAGGATTAAACCAGTCAAGAACATCATAAACACATGAATTCTTACCTTGAATTTGAACCTTTCCTTCATGTTCTTCAAAGAACCAAAACTTTCTGCTTCTCTTTCTTCCTTTTCTCAAAAATCCAAAAGATACAAGGTGTGTAGGAGGTGATGGGCGGCCATCACCTTTTAGTCACCAACTTTTCCAACTTTTGTCCTTTTTACACTTTTTACCCTTCAACTTGGGTAAAATATCTTTTCTTTCTTATTCTTCACTTTATTCTTTCTTTCTTTGACTCTAAATAAACGAGTGTTACAAGTCCACCCCCCTTATATAGGTTTCGTCATTGAAACCCGTTATTCCTCGAACAAACGTGGGTAATGTTGTCTCATCTTTTCTTCAGTATCCCATGTAGACTCTGATCCCTTTCTACGCTTCCACTGTACCCGCATAAGAGGAACCACTTTATTCCTTAACCTTCTCTCTTTACGATCAATGATCGCCACCGGTTGCTCCGCATAATTGAGCCGTTCATCTACCTCGATATCCTCTAGTGGAACAATCATATCCTCGTCTGCTGGACACTTTCTCAGATGAGATACATGAAATGTCAGGTGAATTCCACTTAACACATCTGGTAACTCTAATCTATATGCCACCTCTCCTACTCTAGCAATGATTCGGAAAGGCCCTATGTATCTCAGGCTTAACTTGCCCCGCTTTCTAAACCGAATGATACCCTTCCAAGGTGAGACTTTCAACATAACCCTGTCACCCACCTGGAACTCAATCGGTCTACGTCGTTTATCAGCATACGACTTCTGTCTATCTTTGGCTGCCTTCATGAAGGCTTTGATCTTTTCAAGCTTCTCAGTCGTAGCCTCAATCTCCTCGATGCTTCCTAACTCTTTCTGAAGAATATGTCTCGCAGATCGGTAGAAAGTGGGCACTCTTCGTCAGACGATAAACTATCACCCATATGGCATCATATCCTCGCGTGGTACGTGGTAGCTTCGTAATAAAGTCCATGGTGATGTGCTCCCACTTCCACTCTGGTATATCCAAAGGTTGGATCTTTCCATATGGCTTCTGATGCTCTGCCTTCACTTACAAGCAAGTAAGGCACTTACTCACATACTCCACCACATCACGCTTCATACCCGGCCACCAATAGTCTTTCTTCATGTCTTGGTACATCTTTGTAGCACCGGGATGAATAGAGTATCGAGTCTTATGAGCTTCATCCATAATCTTCTTACGTAGATCCCCAAAATGAGGAATCCACATCCGTCAGAATCGGGTTCTAACACCGAGTGTGTTTTCACCCAATTCCGCAATCAGACCTCTCGTTCTTTCGGAGTTAAGATGATCATCTTTCAATGCCTCATCTTGAAACTCTTTGACTTGCTTCATCACATCAGAGGTCATGATCAACTGGTAAGCTTTCACCTAAATTGGCTTGGGTCTCTCTTTTCGACTAAGGGCATCCACCACCACGTTGGCTTTGCCCGGATGGTAGTGGATCTTGCAATCATAATCTTTTATAAGCTCCAACCATCTCCTCTGCCTCATGTTCAAATCTTTCTGCTCAAAGAATTACTTCAGGCTCTTATGGTCAGTGAATATGGGGCAATTCATCCCGTAAAGGTAGTGCCTCCAAATCTTTAACGCAAAGACCACAACTGCTAGCTCCAAGTCATGAGTAGGATATTTGACCTCATGAAACTTCAACTGTCGGGATGCATAGGCTATAACCTTTCCTCTCTGCATTAACACACCCCAACCCCGAGTAGGAAGCATCAGAATAAACCACCAGATCTTCACTTCCATCGGGTAATGACAAAACAGGAGCTTCAATCAATCTCGCCTTTAACTCCTCAAATGCCTTCTCTTGAGCTTGACCTCATACAAACATTACATCCTTACGGGTCAACTTGGTTAGTGGAGAAGTGATCTTAGAAAAGTCTTGAATGAATCTTCTGTAATAGCCCGCCAAATCCAATAAACTAAGAATCTCAGATGGCGTCTTTAGACACTTCCATTGCATCACCGCCTCCACCTTTGTTGGATCCACCATAATCCCCTCGGGATTCACTACATGACCCAAAAACTGAACTCCGCGCAACCAGAATGCACACTTGGAGAAATTAGCATACAGTTTCTCCCTTCTCAACGTCTCCAACACCTCCCGAATATGACCGGCATGCTCCTTCTCGCTCTTTGAATAAATCAAGATATTATTGATAAACACAATCACTGATTTATCCAACATCGGCCGACACACTCGATTCATCAGATCCATAAAAGCAGCTGGCCCATTGGTCAAGCCAAATGACATAACGAGAAACTCGTAGTGACCATAACACGTGCGGAAAGTTGTTTTAGGGATATCATGTTCTTTCACCTTTAACTGATGGTAGCCCGACCGAAGATCTATCCTTGAGAACCAAGTAGCACCTTGAAGCTGATCAAACAAATCATCAATTCTCGGTAAGGGGTATCGGTTCTTTATTGTCAACTTATTCAGCTCACAGTTGTCAATGCACATCCTCATACTATCTTCTTTCTTCTTCACGAATGAGACCAAAGCACCCTAAGGAAAGATACTCGATCTAATAAACACCTTATCAAACAGCTCTTACAATTTCTCCATCAACTCTTTCATCTCAGTCCGAGCCAACCGATACGGTGCCTTGGCAACAGGTTGGGCACCTTGTATCAGATCAATCTGAAACTCGATCTCGCGGTTTGGTGGCACTCTTGGTAAGTCTTCAGGAAATACATCTGGAAAGTCACACACCACTAGTACGTCGATCAGTTGTTGTGTTAGCATATCCCCATCCTTCACGTAGGCCAAGTAGGCGCTACATCCACGCATCATGCACTTTCCCGCCACCGCTATCGAAATCACCTTCGGGATCATAGTGTCTCGATCACCATAAACCGTCACCAAACTCCTGTCAGGTGCTGTCAAATGAATCATCTTCTTGCGACACATAATGTTTCCTCGTAGTCCGCCATCCAATCCATTCCGAGGACTACGTCAAACCCGCCTAAGGTCATCACGAATGGTCTAACATGAAACTTGTGACCTTCTAATTCCACATCACATCCTTCTAACATCTCAGAAATCCTGGTAGACTTAGCTATGGCAGATTCTACATCAAAGGGCGCATCTACACTCCTACCACTAACAAGCAGTTTGGCACAGAAAATAGTAGAAATAAAACTTTAACTAGCACCAGAATTGAATAATACTGAGGCTAAACTTTGGTTTACTAGAAACGTACTTGACATAACATCAGGGTCTGTCCTAGCCTCCTGATGCGTCATCGTAAACGCTCTGGCGCTTGCCCTCGGTCCTTCTCCTTCGATCTTCTTCACCCTCGAACCTTCAGCCCTCAGCTTCTTGTAGTCCCTACTCATATGAACACTTTCCCCACAGTTGAAACACCTCATAACCCCACAATCTCTAGCCATATGACCAGGCTTCCCACACTTGAAGTAGATGTTTGATCCCTATTTTCATTCTCCCGAATGCTCCTTTCTATATTTGCCACACCTCTTCGACCCCATACCAGCTGTGACCACACGTCGATCATCCACCCATGCCTTCTTGTTACTCGTCAGGGCACCACCCCGACCAAACCTTTTCCCATTCCAATTCCGGTTGCCACCACCCTTCTTACTCACCTCAACCACCACCACCTCTCGTTCGTCATACTACCTTCCTGCCAAATCAACTGCCGACCTAAACGTGCTCGGCCGAGTAGCGATCATATGGCTACGGATATTCGCCGGCAAGCCCTGAGTATACCGCTTAATCTTTCGTGACAGAGGTGTCACTTGATCCGGCACCAGCCATGCCATCTCATTGAATTTGGTGGTGTATTTTTGATGTGTCATTGTTCCCGCCTCCAGCTGCAGGAATTCCCTTTCCACCTTATCCATCTCCTTGTGAGGACAGAATTCCTTAATTACCAGTTTCTTCAACTCAGACCACCTCATTCTCCCTATTGCCCAACTACCCTCAGCTTGGACAATATTATCCCACCAAAACAGAGCCGAGTCCACAAAC
Organism: Flaveria bidentis; assembly: GCA_018326385.1. Lineage (NCBI taxonomy): Eukaryota > Viridiplantae > Streptophyta > Magnoliopsida > Asterales > Asteraceae > Flaveria > Flaveria bidentis. The sequence continues at coordinate 5,565 of BJCM01265418.1, forward strand.
GAGTGGGTAACACCCTTCACCTTCTAGTCTTCTTGGCACTCGCTGATATTCAAAACAACTTCCATTTCCCTCACCTATCGGTGAGCGGCAGCAGTAGTGCCATTACCATCAAAAGTAGTTACAGCCTCATACCGCCTCCGGCGCAGGCTCTTCTTCCACGCCTCATACACTTTCAAATAATCTTTGGACTTGACCACATCTTTCACATAAGCCAAGTAGGCGCTACATCCACGCCTCATACACTTTCCCGCCACCGCCATCGAAATCACTTTCGGAATCGTAGTGACTTGATCACCATAAACTGTCACCAAACTCCCATCAGGCGCTGTCAAGCGAATCATCTTCTTGCGACACACAATGTTTGCCTTGTAATCCGCTAACCAATCCTACCCAAGAACTACATCGAAACCACCTAAGGCCATCACGAATGGTCTAACCGGAAATTTGGGACCTTCTAATTCCACGTCACAATCCTCTATCATCTCAGAAATCCTGGTGGACTTACCGATGGCAGTTTCTACATCAAAGAGCGCATCAACACGTCTACTACTAACGGGCAATCTAGCATAAAAACCAGTAGAAATAAAACTGTTACTAGCACCAGAATAGAATAACACAGAAGCTTTTGGTTGACTAGAAACGAACCTGACACAACATCAGGGTCCGTCCTAGCTTCCTCCTACGTCATCGTGAATTCTCTGGCGCTAGCCCTCGGTCCTTCACCCCCAGCCTTCTTCGCTCCAGAACCTTCAGCCCTCGGCTTCTTATAAACCCTACTCATTGACCACTTTCCCCATAGTTTAAAAACCTCATGCCCCCACAGTCTCTAGCCATATGACCAAGCTTCCCACACTTGAAACAAACGTTTGATCCCCAATTGCAATCCCCCAAATGCTCTTTCCCACATTTGCCACACCTCTTCGATCCTGCACCTGGTGTGACCACACGGCGGTCATCCACCCGTGCCTTCTTGCTACCCGTTGAGGCATCACCCCGACCAAACCTCTTCCCATTCCATTTTCGATCACCACTACCCCTCTTGTTCCCCTCAGCCACCACCACCTCTCGCTCGTCATACAATTTTCCTGCCATATCAACTGCCGACCTAAACGTGCTCGGTCCTGCCATATCAACTGCCGACCTATGGATATCCACCGGCAAACCTTGAACATACCTCTTGATTTTTCGTGACAAGGGTGTCACTTGGTCCGCCACCAGACGTGCCATTTTGTTGAATTTGGTGATGTACTGCTGATGTGTCAGGGTTCACGCTTCCAGCTGCAAGAATTCCCTTTCCACCTTATCCATTTCCCGGTGAGGACCAAACTCATCAATTACCAATTTCTTCAACTTAGACAACCTTATTCTTCTAATTGCTTGACTAACCTCGGCTTGGACTATATTGTCCCACCAATACAGAGCCGAGTTCACAAATGAGTGGGTAGCAAACTTCACCTTCTGGTCCTCTCAGCACTCGTTGATATTCAGAAAAACTTCTATTTCTCTCACCTATCAGTGAGCAGCAACAGTAGTGCCATTACCATCAAAAGTAAGGGGCTTACACCGTTGAAATGTCCCGTAGTTACAGCCTTGTACCGCCTCCGGCGTAGGATCTTCTTCCTCCTCTTCCTCTTCGTCATCAGACAGAACCGTCTCAGTCTCGGACTGTCTTCTTTCACCCGTGAGTCTACTCCTTTCCCTTCTTTCCCCATCTCTAACAGCCTTTATCACTTCGGTCACCATAGACGGTAGGATCATTTGCATGACCTGATGCACTTCCTCCACAACCGCCTCCTTCACTCAGGCTCTCAGATTAGCACTCTCATCTCTGCCCTCCGGATGAGGGGTCTCTGGTTCTTCATGAACCACCTTTTCGGCTCTAGGCCTTCCTCACGTGACCCGTGGTTCACCACCACTTCCACCACCACCACGCGAAGGTTTTGATGATCTACCACCGGCCATCCTCTAACTCACACTAAAAGATTTAAACACCAACACAGTCATTCAAGGGAACAACTCAGTTTATGTCAAGTATAGTAAGTCCCTAATTACAGTGGCTAATTGTTATTAGCCACTTACTTTACTCTACATACTCCAAGCATTACCTATCCTGACTACATCAGTATCTAAATCTATAAACAACACATAAACCACATAACATGCGCACGTAATACGGTTAACATTACAAAAATACCCGATGGCACGCAACTACTCGAACTAGCATCCATTCCCTTTCCATCCCATTCTCAGTTTAAGTTAAGGTTTATTTGAAAATTTACCCGTTTCACTTAAACATTAGCTCTGATACCAACTTGTAAGGCCTCATTCCCGGGACGCTCACAGCTGGTCAATCATTGCTTATAAAACCTATAAGTGCATTTAACTTTCATAAAACATCGCAACGGGATCATCAAAATATATTTTTCATTTTAAATGCTTTTGAAAAATAATACAACATTCGTTACACAATTTCATTTGTTTGCATTACAATGCAAAAACATTAACAAAAGAAGGCCATCCAAATGCCAAGTAGCTGTGCCGCGCCATCCTCAGCAATGCTCACCAACCAACTAGAAAAATGCATAAAAGTCAGCATTGCTGAGTGAGTTCTAGTTTTAAAATAAAACATACTTTACACTCATTAAATAGTTCTTTACTTTAACATGTGATCACACATCATATGTACACATAGATAATATTTATTATCTTCATCATCATTCATTTGTTATCTTCTCGTTTTCATCTAATTCCTATCATGTGCTTAACCCCCTTCTAGAGCCCCAAGCAATTCATCTAGGGTTAAGCAACAAGGACCCCATACGTCTGGTCAATCACAAAGACTGAACCCCTGTGTGTATCCTCATGGGCTATATAGCCCGCACACAGTTGAGCTGACAACCCCTCATTGGGTGTGAACCTCCATATGTTTGCTTAATCACACAGATTAAGCCCCATTGTGCATCCTCATGGGGTAGCTAACCCGCACACGGTTGAGCTAACACTCCGCATTGAGTGTGAACCTCCATACGTTTGCTTGCAAGACTTTCTTACATTCATTCATTTATTAATGCATGCATTCTTCACTTCGTTACTCTTTTCATTATCTTTCACTTTATGTTACATAATACTTTCATTTCATTCATTAACATTCAATGTAAAGCCATGGGAAAATAAACATACATAACAGGAACATTAACATGCATATACAACATCATCATACAGGGCATCATACATACATAACATACATCATACATAACATCATGCATAAGCATCAATCATACATCATAACATGCCCATCATAACATCTATGACCTCAAAAGTCAACTTACACAACCCCCGAGAATCTCCCAAGTCAAAGCCTACACTTCACTTTTTCCTAAGAAGTCAAAAAATATTCTAACTGTTCATCCGCATTGCCTTTTTTGTTCATCCGCATTTGTGTTTGTTCATCTGCATTTTCCATACTCCATCCGCATTTGTCATCCGCATTTGTTTACTTTCTCATCCTCATTTGGTCTTACCCATCAGCATTTTTCAATGCTCATCCGCATTGATCATCCACATTTCACATATTTAATCAATGCTCATCCGCATTGGTCATCTGCATTTGCTCACACTTAGACTTTCTCATCCGCATTCACCTTACTCATCCGCATTTTCCATCGTGGCATTTCACATACTTAGTCAATGCTCATCCGCATTAACTTTCCATCTGCATTTGCTTTCATCCACATTTGTCTACACTTAGACAATTATCCTCAACCCATTCGTACCCAAACATTAGATTTAGTTCCCAAATACCATCTACCATGTTCTAAGCTTAAATCTCACATTCTAAGCCTTAGAAACACAACCATAACATCAACAAGCATGAACATAGTTCAACATCAAAACGTAAATACAACATACATACATTCATACATACAGGTTTAAAACCCAGTTTTATAAAAACATACATTCATGCATTTCCAGCCCCAAAATCAGTTGAAACATGTAAAAAGAGGGGTTCTAGAACTCACCTTTGAAGCTCTTGAGTATGGCTTCTTCCAAACTTATCTGCAATTTGAATTCAACCGCCTAGAAACCCACTAATAACATACCCAAACACATACAAACACACATAAACAAACACCCGAGGACATAACCAGTCAAGAACATCCTAAAACCATGAATTCTTACCTTGAATTCGAATTCCTTCTTGTTCTTCCTTCAAAACCGAGAGTTTTCTACTCTCTTTCCTTCTTTCACTAAAATGTCCGAGAATTTGTGATGTGTGTGACATATGGGCGGCCATACCACCTTTTACACCCACTTTTCAAAGATTTTGTCCTTTTTGTCACTTTTAACCCCTAGATTTGGGTTTTTTTCTTTTCCTTCTTTTTTTTCACTTTATTCTTCTTTCTTGACTTTTAAAAAAATAATTTGGTGTTACATATCTTCCCATACAAACATCTAGAACATGTTAAACCTAAACAACCATTAAATAGAAATTAGAGAAATATGAATGGGTTCTCAAATGAGGGACTCCACATCATTGCTCATAAACAATGCTCCAAACATGTAAAAGAGAATCAAAATTAACAGATATAGAAGTACCTATAGACTAAATAAGTCTCAAATGATCCATCTTGATGATAATAAAACCAAAACGTGTTTTTAATCTAGAACCTTAAAAATAACAAATTAACAAGATCTAATCAATTCTCAGGAGAGGCCCTCCTCATCATCATCGAACAAACCAATGCATAACAAGTTCTAAGGTGAGATCATCTACATCATAACCGAAGAAAATTTTCCCTAATAGCAGCAACAACACAACATTGGCAACAATAAACTAAAGTCTCATGACCAAAGACAGTCATAATCGATGAAACAATATGACCAACACCAACAGTAAGGCCACAACATCATCAATATTTTTGTTCCAACAATAGCACTAACCGGACAACATAGTTCGAAAAAACAGCATCAAAGAAACATCGACACAATAACATGGCCAAAATAAAACCAAGTATCAGATGAGTAAAGGCTCGTCATTATCGACAAAAGACTTTTCCAACAACAACAACAAAGCGGTAACATGGTCGTAGTAAACACAATTGACCATTGACATAGCACTCTCCCAAATTGCAAAACATCACCCTATAAAGAAAAACCCAAAATTAAACAAAGGCAAACTAAAAACATGAGATGAAAATCAACCTAACAACAACATCAAAACCAACAAACCTAATACAAAACACAAACAATTTAAAACATGAGACAAAAAGCGACCAAACAACAAAATTTAAACCAACAAAGTCTCAGATGCGAAAACCATCATCATCATCAACTCATTCAACTTCCAATAGAGGCACTAGTTAACAAAACATAGCCAACATTAGAACATGAGATGAGCAGTTCCCTGATAACAACAAAACTAACAACAAGTCTGACATGAGGAATTCCTCATCATCATTAACCATATGAACTTAGCTAACCCAACTAAAGGACAAATAAATACATGAACAAAGGCTCAGAAACTAAAACTCCAGCCAACAATGCAAGGGTTCCACAACCTCACACCTATCGACCATGCAACGAGATCCGATCACTGCCATCAACAGCCTACAACCAAAAAACCACATTAAGAAAATTTGAAACCCTAAAATAGCTAGATAAGGGAGAAACAAAGATAGTCACACCACCACCATCAACACCATCCATAGTTACATGAGCGCCACCTGCACCACCTCAACCACAAAGGGGAGGTAGAACGGCAAGAAGCTCCACCACCACCACTACATTAAAATAAAAAAGATAAAGATTCAAATGACCCCACCAGCACTACCACCATCTCCTTTGACACCAAAAACAACAACTACAACACCGATGCAGTGGCTTGCTCTCCCACCACCTCAAATCGCATAATGGTGAACATCAAAAGGGCGGTGCGGTGACGGAGTTCTCTCAGCCGCCTGAACTTGCTCTCTCTCTCTCTCTCTCTAAACCTCACTTCCTAAAGTACAAAATAACACAAATCCAGACATAAGGCAAGGGTAAAGAACATTTTTGCATTGGGAGGTTGTACACCAAGCAAAAGAAACGTAAATATACTGCTCATTCACTTGTACGTTAAACATATAGGAGAATTTTTAGAAAATGTTGTTTTAGGTTTTAAAATCTTTTGATCGTTAACCTTCTTGGGAATAAGAATCAAAATGTTGATCTTGGTGATTCTTTACAAAACTTTGTCGTTATGATTCATTGACTTATTTCGAAATTGATTCATTTAATGATGTGAACGTATGTAGTCATTAGTAAAATCATAATAGATAACTTGTTGTTTCTCTCTATTAAGAGGTCTAGGTGCCCATGAATCTTAAAAATCAATATCATCTTGAGAGATTTTTAAATGTGTTCTTACAAAAGGATGATTCTACTTTTGTCTTAATGTAGATAAATATTTTGATGTTAGTTTTATCACAAGGTTCTTTATTGAGTTTTTTTTGATTGTGCATATCACACACTAAGCAATATTAGGAAAAGTAACATTTAGAAATGTCGTAATTATATATATCACACCATTCTTAGTATGGATACCATGAGTGTTGATTTGCTCTTGATGAAAATGCTTGATTTGGATTCATATGCTTCATTTTGCTTATATTTTTCTTTTGAGTTAGATTGCTTTTGTTTGCTTTTAAGATTATTTTCTTATTTTTCTTAGTTTGATTTAATTATCTTTAAAACTCTAAAGCTGAAGAATTAGGACCTTGAACTTAACAACTATTAAATGTTTTTGTTTGAAATAGGATTTTTAATTTTGATATTTATTAAGTGAATTCACTTGCTAATCTTTTATTTTTGTTGAAACATTCTGGTTTTGATACTTAGCAAGTTCAAGTTTCTCCTTTTCTTCTTCTAAATTTAGTTTTAGGTCTGTTAAATCAAAATTATGTTTATTAGTTTTGTTCATTGACTCATACTGGAATTGTGCTAGTATAAATTAAATAAATGAAATAATATCTTTTAGGGGAGTCGTCACAATCCTAGTTTTTGGGCCTAGGAATTGTTTTCTAAAAACCATTTGGGCCACACAATGACACCAAGACTTGTCTGGGGAGCCCAAAAATGGGCCCCAATAACATTACACAAACCCCAAATGCGTGTTGGCCCATCAAACCCTAAGTGGGCCATTAGGCCATAAAACTTAATGGGCTTTGACCCATAGAACAAATATGGGCCAATCTGCCATCACGTGTTTACGAAGTATGATGAACTGAGCAAATGGGCCTCGACCCCGATACCTTAGAATGTGAATGTTTACTAAATGATCCTTGGTTAATAAATTAAGTATTTGGAACCCTAATTGTAGAGATTAATGAAGAGGCTGATGCAACCTAAACATCTTAAGTCTATCCTGCATGTTGCACAAGTGCATTAAAGAAGAAGCTTAGGAAGTTTCACACATGAAAAAGAAAATACTCTAAGTGTGAAATCTTCCGAAGCCAAGACCAATATCTTCCGAAGCCAAACATGAAGTCTTCCGAAGCCTCAGAGACAAAGTCTTCCGAAGCTTCAAGTTCATGAAGACAGATTTCTTCCTAAGACTTTTAGTAGCAAGCTTTATCTGATGTACTGTTCCATAAAGCTGGACACCTTTCTGCTGCATCTCTGCAAGTCACCAACTTACATGAGTTTGTGAAAAGGTCCATGCTTTTGGTAACTGTACAT
>BJCM01265422.1:0-10659 GCA_018326385.1 Flaveria bidentis
TAAGATCTCTGAGTTCGGGAGTGATCTTCACAGACTAAAGAGAAGAGATAAGATCCATGTACCTGAAGTACTGCTGGTTGAGGGTCTCTCCAGCAATATGAGTGAAGTTCTCGAACTGCTGCTTCAGTGAGTCCTTCTTAGAGTCGTTGGAGTTTGCATACATATGAGCAAGTGCATGAAACAATTCTTTGGCAGTCTTGCAATGCTCGAACCCCACCATGATGGAGTTCGGTATTGCAGTCATAAGAATGGTCATAGCATTGCTGTCGATGTCCATCTTCTTTCAGTCTTCGTCAGAATAATATTTAACAGCTTTTTCTCTCATGGCACCGTTTCCACCAGGTGATGCCACCTTTGGCTTGTACGGACCGTTGACAACGGAGTTCCACATTTTGCTGTCTTGGTATCTGATGAAGCCTTCCATTCTTCTGCTCCAAGACCTGAAATTTTCAGGAGTAATGATGCGCGCCTTTGTCATAGTTCCCATCTCTACTTCGGATTTGTTAAGGGCCATTTTGAGTGAGTGAGTTGTAAGGAGGAGTGACAAACAGGTTGATTTTATTGGTTAGATCACGCAATCAAGAGCCTAAATAGCTCTCATACCAATTGCAGGATCGGTTAAGGTTACTTAACACTTAGTTTTTCTCTCAAACTCACTTAGAACAACACTCGGATAAAGATAGAGTCAATAAGAGTTGATCACAATATAGCAAGTAATAAGGAACACAGGAAGTAATTTTCAAGGTACTTTTATATATTGCTTCTCAACTCAAGTATTACAAGACTCTTACAAGCAGTATGGATTGAGTTACAATGAGAACCTGTATATAATACTACCTACAACCGGATATAATTTGATACTATCTGGGATCCTATAACTAAAGCCTATAATACAAGACTATAGTTTAAGGTATCTTGGATAAAGTCTTATCTGAGATATGGTAGTCAGGACATGTCCCTTACTTACCTTTTGTCACCAACTAAAGTTGGTAACTTGTACTATCATAAAAGGTGAACAGTGGAATAAAGTATAGTCAACTACATGGCTCTTTAGGAAGAAGCCATGCAGTATCAGAGGTCTGCAGTGGAGTGTGAGATACCATACTTGTGTCCACTGGTTTATAGCAGTGTCTTCTAAAGGTTAAATGGCTTCGGAAGAGCAGGTACTTCCGAAGCCACTTATACTTCGGAAGAGGCTGCTTATTCTAAGGCTTGGGAACTTCTTCTTTTCTTCATACTTCGGAAGTAGTCTTCTAATTGTTCTCTTAAGACTTGATCTTCGGAACATTGCTCTTGACTTCGGAAGTAGAGTTCTGTCTTTGGAAGTTGATCTTTCACTTTGTCTTCGGAAGAACTCTACAACCTTCGGAAGTTCCATGCTAACCTTCAGAAGCCTTTGCATGTAGCACCAAAATTAGCTAAGTGTATTGGTTTTGGTTGCACCAGCCTTCTACTTGATCCAACAATTTTGATGAGACCTTCTCGCCGGTTGCAATGCTAAAGTCTATTAGGATACTATTTGCCATAGTTGCACATTATGATTATGAGGTTTGGCACATGGATGTCAAAACCACTTTTCTAAATGGATATCTTAAGGAAGTTGTCTATATGGTTTAGCTTAAAGGTTTTGTCGATCCAAAACATCCTAACAAAGTATGCAAGTTAAAGAAATCAATCTATGGATTGAAGCAAGCATGAAGAAGTTGGAATCACCATTTTAATGAAGAGATAATCAAATTTGGGTTCATCAAAAACACTGATGAAGCATGTGTATATAAGAAAGCTATTGGGAGCATCATCACTTTCCTATTATTGTATGTCGATGACATTCTGCTATTTGCAAATGACATTCCAACCTTGGAAGGTGTAAAAGCTTGGCTTGAAAGTTGTTTTTCCATTAAGGATCTTGGTGATGCCACCTATATTTTGGGAATAAAGATCTATTGGGATAGATCAAGGAGGTTGATAGGTTTGAATCAAAGTGCGTTCATTGATAAGATCTTGAAAAGGTTCAAGATGGAAAACTATAAGAAAGGTACCATGCCTCTTCAAAGAGGAACGATATTAAGTAAAACTCAATGTCCGACCTTAAAAGACGAGCAAGACAAAATGAAGGGAATCCCATATGCAACTGCCATAGGATCCATCATGTATGCAATGATATGCACTAGGCCGGACGTGTCATGCGCTTTGAGCATGACAAGCCGATACCAGCAAATTCCCGGAAGCTGTCATTGGATGGCTGTTAAGAACATACTAAAGTACCTAAGGAGGACCAAAGATATGTTCCTAATCTATGGATCTGGTGAGGAGGAACTTGTAGTAAAGGGTTACACAAATGCGATTTTCCAAACTGATCGGGATGACTCACGATCATAATCAGGGTACATTTTCATCTTGAATGGAGGAGTAATTTCTTGGAAGAGCTCTGAGCAAGATGTGGTGGAATTGTCAACTATAGAGTCGGAATACATCGCCGTTTCATTAGCAGCTCAGGAAGCTGCATGGTTAAAGAAATTATTGCCGATCTAGGGGTAGTCCCCTCCATTCAGGACCCCCTAGAAATTCATTGTGATAACGAGGGTGCGATTGCTCAAATCAAGGAACCCTGTGCACATCAAAAGACTAAGCATATTGAACGGAGATTCAACTACATAATGGATGAAGTTGAAAAGGGAAAGATATGTATTCGCAAAGTTCACACGGATCAAAACATTGTGGATCCACTCACGAAGCTTCTAGAAAAGGCAAAGCATGAAATTCATATTTGTGCCATGGGACTTCAATATTCTAGTGATTGGATACGATCTTTAATTTTTGTATTTAGATAATGTAGCCCTTTATTACTTGAATGAATTATTTGGTTATAATGATTCAACTAATATTCCTATTTTTCATGCTTAAAATCCATGAGTAAATCATTTACTTGGAACGTAAGTAGTCGTTCATACTTGTGGGAACAAGTATGAAGGTAAGACTATTACGAACTTGGATTGGTAGATATTCATATGGATGAATATAGAGCAAAGGGTTGCTGCCAAAGTTCATAGATATTTATGGGATACAAAAATTGGACTGACCTGCATCTCAAATATTACTATATGGAATCTTCCTAATTGATCATAAGTAATTTTGAGTGTTTGATATCATTTGGTATCCTCTGACCTGGGATACATATTGGGTCTTGATATTTACCGAATATTATACTTTGACTTAGTTCTTCGCTGTTCTGAAACATGGCAGTACATAAGTCATAGTTCAAGTATGATATAAGGTAATTGTGAGAGACATATGAAGTCAATATGGGATTTTTCCCTCTTATTCGTTGAGAGTAAGATGTCTAAGGCCTGATAAAGTTAAATCAATAGAGAATGACCATTTTGTGTCTCTGGTATTTAACATGTCATCTGTGACAAAAGGATAGATGATTGATTAACCTAAAACATTTTGAGTAAGGTACTTGTTGGGGACGATGTTATTGAATGGCACTTAATCATACGTATTAAGGGTAGTAAACCATTGTTAGGCGGTACTTACTGCTTGCATCAATCTTCTACGAATCTTGTGCAAGTGGGAGATTGTTGGAACTTGTATGCCCAAGACACATACAAGATTGATGTGGTTAGTACGTTATGATCCAAGTCGGGCCCAATAACAAGCTAAAGAAACACCAATAAATATTTATTTATTGATGAGATCATACAAATAAATATTGACACCAATTTAGAAAATAGGTTTTATAAAACAATGCTTTTGTAATACAACAACATTATACGGATAATTTGTTCATGAGAAATTATTTGTTTCTTTATTTAAATTAGTTAAATAATAACAAATAAGAGTGTGTTAATGTTATAAAATTAAAAATGGTTTTAACTTAAAAATGGTTTTAATTTTATAAAATTATGGTTAAAGAATGCATTTTCTACAAAATTACAAAATGGGGGGAACCCTTTTGAATGCCCATTTTTGGCCGCCCAAGGGTGGTCCCATTCTTGGGATTGCATATCTTGGTTTATAAAAGACTTTAATCTCTCTTGCACTCCACCTCAACCAACACTCTCTCACACACACACATTGCAAGAACTCTCTCTCAAAGGGCTGAAAATTTCGGAATTAAGGAAAAAGGTTACGGAAAATTTCGGATTTTGTAGGGGCATATGAAGAGGATTTTGGTGTTGCACTCCCTAACAAGATAGGTGTTTGTAAGAGCTTGTGGGTATACAAGCTTGAGGTCTTCTACTTTGGAGGCTATACATTCAAGAAGCATCATCTTCTTCTTCTCATCCTTACTACAACATCTTGTTCTTGAAAGGTAGTTTCAAGAACACCCTATGGTTTTTCTTTTCATTTTGATAGCATGTCTTTTCACATATAATTATGATCCTTGTTTGTGGGTTTTGTCTTTGGTTAAAAATGGTTCAAATTTTCAGAATGTTAAACACTTTTTAAATACTAATATCCGTTGTGTTTTTGAAGTTTAAATGGTTAAACTAGCTTTGATAATCTTGTTACAAAACCCACCACTTTGTAACCCAGACCTTCCCTATTGTTTGGTTCTTTCACTAAGTTTTGAACTATGTGAGAAGAACTAGCCTAACTATGCAGTTTTTATTTTAAAGAATTTACCTCGACTTCTAAAACTGCTTTTCCTTTTTGGTCTTTTCTAAAGAATTTAAATAAAACTTTTGTTGATACATATGTACCTAGTTTAAGAGCTTAATGTAATATGTCTTTCATGTCTTACATATATGTAATTGAATGGGTATGAATGAAATACAATGTGTGGTTGATTCTTATAATGTTTAATATTTCATTGTTTATTGTGTATTGAACTAACTATATAGGTTTGTGGTTGTTTATATAGTTCTTACTCAATAATGGTTGAGAAACATGTTTAAACTTAATCGTGTGAAGTTCTCATGCCAATGGACCATGCTAATGGACCATATGCATGAACACTACATGCTAATGGACCAGTCGCACGACTGAACCAGGAGACTGGATCAGTCGCACAATTATGACATAAGATTGACTCAGTCGCAGGACTGGACCTTCAGTCTTGCGGATGGATCAACCACATGCTTCAGTCGCATGACTAAACCATGCTAATGGTTCAGTCGTACGAATGGAAAACCGTAACATATAAATATCACTTAATACGTGAAAAAACGTAAAAATTTGAATACCTAAGCACATAATCGTACCCTAGCCGTCCAGAGACTCAAGAACACCTGTTCCAAGTTCATAGATCGCAGTTAATCATCTTACAATCGTTCTTAAAGTTTTGATTCATTATTAGATCGATTATACTTGCATTCTTACTGATTAGATTGCCAATCAAATATTATTACGCACTATTTGGTTTGGTATACACGTAAATCGGTTAGTACTCCATACCTAAACAGTCTTAACAAGTGGTATCAGAGCTTTAGCTCTTGAGTTGTGTGTGATTCAATCGATTTTGATATAAAAATCGTGTTTTTCACCCAAAAACTCAATCTTTTTGTGCCAAATAGTGTTTTCGACGTCTCCGGGTCAAAACGTTAACGTTTTTCGGCATACGGCAATTAGGGTTTGTGATAAATTCGTGTTTTTGTGTCAATGTACCAAAAACCCTCGAATTTTTAAAAAAAAGCCAGCAGCTTCAGTCACATGATTGACTCAATCGCACAACTGAACTCATTTGTACCTTCCATACGCACGATTGCACTCAGTCGTTCAACCATTTGTACGACTGAACACCCTATTCGCATTGTTCATCCGTACCTGTCCAATCGCACGATTGAGCCATCCGCATTTGTTCAATCGCAAAATTGAGCCATCCGCATTTGTTCAATCGCAAAATTGAGCCATCCACATTGTTCAATGAACTAGACACAAAAGTTGTTTGTAGAGGAGCTCCTGAAATAGGTAGAGAAGAATCTGAGTTGTAAAGTGAAGGATTCTGAACATAGGATCCTTTCGTTGACTTGTACTTCATCCTTAGCTCTTCCTCTCTCAACTTCAAGATGAAGTCATTAATGTCTAACATTGCTAGAATGTCATTCTATCTGAGATTGGACACAAATGAGTCCCATTTATCAAGTAACCCATCAATAAAACTTAAAACTTTATCTTCTATTGATGTGGTTACACCATGAGTGTGCAGCTCACTCATTAGATGATAAAACATGTCAATTATGTCATTCAGGCTCAAATTCCCAATTGAGTAGAAATTATCAAACTCCTTCTTGAGAGCCTTAGTGTAGATACATGTGTACCTAGTTTATGAGCTTAATGTAAATGTCTTTCATGTCTTACACATATGTAATGAATGGGTTAAATGAAATATAATATGTGGATGATGTTTATAATGTTTAATATTTCATAGTATTTTTATGTGTTAAAGTATAATGAAGTTACTACATTGGTTGAGGTTGTTGTACATGGTTCTTAGTCATTAATGATTGACAAATATGTTCAAACTTAATCGTATGAGTTTTCATGTGAATGGACCATACTAATGGACCATATGCACGAATACATCATGCTTATGGACCAGTTGCATGACTGAACTAGGAGACTGGATCAATCGCACAATTGAGGCATAAGATTGACTTAGTCGCACGACTGAACCCTCAGTCGTGCGTATGCATCAATCGCATGATTCAGTCGAACAACTGAACCATGCTAATGGTTCAGTCGTACGATTAGAAACCCATAACCTATAAATACCAATTAATTTGTGGAAAAACATAAAAATTGAAAAACAATTAAGAGAATACTTCATAATACACGAACCCTAGCCAAGATCCTCTTAGCACAACCATAGGATCTATTACTGTTGCATTACCTTCTGTTACTTTTAATGAGCCCCAGACAAGTAAGGCTTGGGTTTCCAAATGTAACTAATCATTTTCTTTCTGCAGGGACAGCTGAAGACAACAAAAATGTCTGGATCATTGAAAGGGGTTGTTCCAGGCACATGACAGGCAATAGGTCACTACTCCAGAACTTTGAAAGGATTGATGGAGGGCTAGTAGCCTTTGGAGGAGATGCAGGTGGTTACATTTCAGGAAGGGGCATGGTCACAAATGGTAAGCTCAGCATTGAGAAGGTAAACTTTGTCAAAGAGCTTGGGTACAATCTTCTGAGTGTATCCCAATTTTGTGATTAGAGTCATAATATGCTCTTTACTGAGCATGTGTGCATTGTTCTCAAGCCCAGAGTGGTTATTCCCATGATCATATTCTGCTTAGAGCCCCCCAAGAAGGGGAACATGTAGAAGATAGATCTGCAAGAAACATCTCCCTCTGGAGAAGTTTCATGCTTTCTGTCTAAAGCCAATAGTGATGAATCTTTCCTACGGCATAAAAGAATGTGCCATGTAAACTTTAAAAACATGAATAAACTGATTAAAAATGATTTGGTAATTGGAATGCCAAAAAAAGAGTTTACAAGTGATGATTATTGTGTTGCATGCCTGAAAGGGAAGCAACATAAGGTATCTCACAAGCCTAAGGAAAGGAACTCCATCACTACACCCCTACACTTGTTACATATGGATCTCTTTGGCCCCACCAGTGTAATAAGTCTAGAAAGGGCCTCTTACTTTTTGGTGATCACAGATGACTTTACAAAATTCACTTGGGTCTTCTTCCTTAGAACTAAGGATGAGACTCCTGAGATTCTAAAGAGTTTCAACTTGAAGATTGAGAATCAATCTGATCACAAGGTCAAAATCATAAGATGTGATCAGGGAACAAAATTCAAGAACAAAATCCTTGATGTATTCTGTGATGAAAAAGGTATTACAAGACAATACAGTGTTCCCAGGACTCCTCAGCAAAATGGTGTTGTTGAAAGGAGAAACAGGGCACTGATTGAAGCTGTAAGAACCATCTTGTCTGACTCTAATTGCCCATAACCATCTGGGTAGAGGTAGTCAACACTGCCTGCTACGTGCATAATAGTGTTTTCATAGTTAAGACTCGTGGCAAAACTCCTTATGAACTTTGGCACAAGAGGAAACCTTTCATTGGTTTTCTCAGGTCATTTGGATGTCCTTGCACCATCTTGAATACCAAAGATCAAATTGCCAAGTTTGCTGAGAAATCAGATGATGGACATTTCATTGGATACTTTTCCCAAGCTAAGTCTTAAAGAGTATACAATCTTAGAACTAGAATTGTTGAGGAGTCAGCCATTGTGACTTTCAATGAACACACACCTTGTGTAGCTGGTTCTGGTCCTGATTGGCTCTTTGTTCTTGATTTACTTACCAAATGTTTTAACAAATCTTGTGAGGCTGTTTCAGGATCTACTGAAAATTTAAACACAGGTGATCCTAATCCAAGATTTGAGCTGAGAAGACCCTCAAATAACCCATCTTCAGCTCCAGTTGGAACTACTTTTGCAAATAAGGTTTCTATCAGCACTAGAATGACAAATTCATCTGATACATCTAGGATGCCTTCAAATTCCAGTTCAGAGGCTCCACCACCAGATAAAGATGCTTCAATTGCCGAAGACAATGATGGTAGTGGTGACAGTGATCAAGACTTTCTTGATGTTGATAACCACTCCATAGATGACAACATCAATGATGTCACACACTCCTTAGATCAAGTCCCTCTTAATAAGTGTGCTGAAGTAGTGGGTGAATCATCTAAACCAGATCTAAATTTTTCAATTTAGATATCTCTCAACAACTTGTTGTGATCCCTCAGCTAAGGATCCACAAGTCTCACCCTACCACAAACATCATCCGAGATGTTGCCACAGGGGTAAGAACAAGAAGACAAACCCTTGAAGCAAATGTTTGTCTTCACTCTTGTTTCTTATCCCAGATAGAGCCAAAGAAAGTTGATGAGGCTCTAAAGGATGGAAGTTGGGTTGAAGCTATGCAACAAGAGCTGCTTCAATTCAAAAGGTAGAAAGTTTGGAACCTTTGTCCTCTTCCTCATAGGAAGACTACCATTGGTACCAAATGGGTGTTTAGAAATAAGAAGGATGATAGAGGCATTATCATCAAGAATAAAGCTAGACTAGTTGTTCAAGGATACACATAAGAAGAAAGGATTGACTACACTGATGTCTTTGCTCTTGTAGTATGACTGGAAGCTTTTAGGATATTCCTGCCATTTGCTGCATCCAAAAACTTCAAGGTGTTTCAGCTTGATATGAAGTATGCTTTTCTTTATGGAGTGATTGATGAAGAGGTATATGTCAAACAACCACCTGGTTTTGTAGATCCTAATCATCCTAATTATGTCCGTATGCTTGACAAAGCTCTTTATGGGCTGCATCAGGCACCCAAGAAGTGGTATGAGACACTATTTGAGTATCTTTGCAAATACAGGAGAGGTAAAATAGATGGAACTCTCTTCATCAAAGGACAGGGAAATGACATACTGCTAGTTCAAGTGTATGTAGATGACATAGTTTTTGGTTCAACTAATCTAAAGCTCTGCAAAGACTTTCAAGAAGCTGATGAAGGACAAACTTGAAATGAGTGCCATGAGGGAACTCAATTTCTTTCTGGGAATTCAAGTGAAGCAAGTGGAAGATGCCACCTTCCTTAGTCAATCAATGTATGTTCAGGACATACTAAAGAGGTTCAACATGACTGATTGTAAGATTGCAAAGTCACCCATAGCAAGAAACCACTCCATTGGACTTAACCTTGAGGGGGAGGGTGTGGATGAACACCTTTACAGGGCTATGATTGGGTCTCTTATGTAACTTACAGCTAGCAGGCCTGATATCATGTTTGCTACATGTATTTGTGCAAGATATCAAGCCAACCCTAAGATTTCTCACCTCATCACTGTCAAGAGGATTCTAAGATACCTCAAAGGTACTTCAACACTTGGTCTTTGGTATCCTAAGAATCCTGACTTCAATCTGTATGCATATATAGATAGTGATTATAGTGGTTGCAACATGACTGCAAAGTCTACATCTGGGGATGTCAGTTTCTTGGTGAAAGGGTGGTCTCATGGCAATGCAAGAAACAATCTTGTGTCTCTGCATCAACTGTTGAAGCTGAATACATTGTTGTTGTAAGCTGTTATGCTCAAGTGCTTTGGATTAAGAATCAGATGCTTGACTATGGGTTGAACTTCAAGGAGACTCTCATTCACATAGACAACAACACTGTTATCTCTATTACAGAGAATCCTATGCAACACTCAAGGACAAAACATATCAACATGAGGTATCATTTAATTAGAGATAATTTTGAAAAGGTATTAATTAAACTAATCAAAGTTCACTCAAATGAACAATATGTTGATCTATTTACAAAGGCTTTTGATGAATAGAGATTTAAATATCTTGTATCAACTATTAGGATGATAAACTTTGAGTAGTTTTTTCTTAAAACTAATTCTTATTATATCTTAAAATCTGTGTGTATTAAGTTGTCTAGTTCATCACTTTCATAAGCTATTGTTTTCTTTGTATGTAAACTTTTTAAAGATTTCCCTTAGAATTCTGATAATTTTTCCTTCGGAAGAAACTTATGCCTTTAAAACAAATAACTGCCACAGTAATTTTCCTTCGAAAGAAATTTCTAAAATATCTTCCAAAGCTTAAACAGAGTCTTTGGGCATGTATATGTTTTCAAGAACAATTTTCTTCTGAAGCAAATTAACTCTCGGAAGATTTCTTCTT
>BJCM01265423.1:0-13828 GCA_018326385.1 Flaveria bidentis
AGCCACAGGAAAGATAAACATACATCATAATAAGGAACATAACATACACAGTCATCATCATCATACAAGGCAACATCATACATACATAACATGCATAATCATGCAACATTATCATCATCATGCCCAACATGCTCTCTAAGGCCTCAATCGTCATCTTACATGCTCTTACGGGAACCTTTACATCAA
Source organism: Flaveria bidentis (assembly GCA_018326385.1). Classification (NCBI taxonomy): domain Eukaryota; kingdom Viridiplantae; phylum Streptophyta; class Magnoliopsida; order Asterales; family Asteraceae; genus Flaveria; species Flaveria bidentis. The sequence goes on from BJCM01265423.1 coordinate 187, forward strand.
AACTTACATCTGCACTTTCCCCTGAAAGTCAGAAGTTAAACTACACTTCTCCTCAGGTGCAACAACCCTATTCGGGCATATGGACACCCTTCAGTCGCATGGCCTCCATGCGACTGAACATCATGCGATTGAACCAATGCGGATGAACACCCATGCGAATGAACACCCAATCGTGCGAATGGACTAATTCGGATGGACCTCATGCGGATGGAACTAATGCGGATGAGCACTTATGCGACTAGACCCTCAGTCGGATGACCTCCATGCGACTGGCCCCAATCATGCGAATGGATTCTCAATTGTGCGAATGAACCTCAATCACACCCCATTCGGCCGTATGGCTTCCAGTCGGTCGCCTAGCCCTAGCTGATGCAAAATGCAGTTCATCCCGAACCCAATCTGCCATTTTCGACCTCCAAGCTCATCTAAACCCATTCTAAGCCCTCAACCATCCTAAACCTTAGGGATGCATACCACAACACCATTCAAGCACACACAAGCTCACAAGCAAGGCTCAAACGAATCATACACACACATACACATACACAAACGGGTCAAACATGCACACACTCAAAAACCCGATTTTCAGATATTGTCCAGCCCTAAATCATTCAAAAACATTTAAAGGAGGGGTCCTAGAACTCACACAAATGACCACAATGAGAAGAGCTTCGATTTGACTCGCTTCTCAACGATTTTGGCTCACTCGAACCAACCCGAACCAACTTTTCTTCCTCTTTTCTTCCTCTTTTCTTCCTTTCTCTCTTCTCTTCTCTTGTTTGGCTAAAATATGAGTGTGGGGAGAGGGTAAGGGTTGCCCTCTCCCTTTATATACCCTCACTCACCCGTCTTTTCTTCGTTGGCGAGTTTGGTCCCTCGACTTAGGACTTTATTTCTTTTTCTCCTTTCGTCGGCTTCAAAATAGATAAATAACCGGGTGTAACAGTTTAGCTCTTTTATCAGATGAGAATGCAAAAGGAGCATACATAGGGTATAAATCCTATATCAGGTGAGCATACACAGGGTATAACTCCTTTATCAGGTGAGTATACATGGGGTATGACTCCTTTATCATGTGAGCATACACGAGGTATCGCTCCTTTATCAGGTGAAAGTGCAACAAATTCAGGTTTCTTTTATTGCACTAAAAGTTCTCTCGTATAACTACCTTAATCTCACGCTATACGGACGTATCTATATATGCATATATCTTTGGTTTCCGCATGAGAATGACAAGACTAGAACGCTATAACTCGTGCGAGAACTTACTCTCCACGTGAGAACTTTCCATGGCACGAAAACTTTTCGTGCAAGTTTTCCCCATCATGCGAGAACTAAGGAATATAATTGTTCACCACGAGAACTATGCCATTCGCTCAAGAACTATGTAGTTGTTCGAAACTTCAAACCCAAGTTATCGATTCTATAACTATTTTAACACCCAAAGATGTACTATAACGATCTATATTTTTATACTATATCATAAAAATCATTAAGGTATGCATATTAACCCTGAATCATGTAAAATATGTAAAATAGGGGATCTAGAACTCACTTTTTTGATATTTGCACAAGAACAACACCGAACCAAGAGTCTTTTGATCAGGAGCTATATAATCATGCGTAATATCATTACATACTACTCATAAATGCATAACCACATCAAATATCTTCGAATTCATACCTTAGACAACACTTAGCACCAATTCTTCTCTTCTCAAGCACCATAGCAGGAGTTTTCACATAAAGAAGAGAATATTGGGTGCTAGGGCCTATTTATAGGGTTTTTCCCCACTGCTTGCATCTATTCTCGCACGAAAACCTCTTATCGCGTGAGAACTATCTTCCACGCGTGAACTTTTGTTTTCTTTGAACATTCGGGGTGTTACAAGTCTATCCCTCTTATCTGGGTATCATCCTCAAACCCGCTATTTATTGAACAACTAGGGGTAATGTTGTCTTATTTCATCTTGTATTCCTAAGTGGATTCTGACCCCTTTCTATGCTTCCACTACACTCGGACAAATGGAACTACTTTATTCCTCAATTGTTTCTCCTTCATGTCTATGATTGCTCTGGGTTGTTCCACATAGTTCAATCTATCATCTATCTCCACATCTTCTAGTGGAACATGAGCGTCTTCGTCTACTACAAACTTATGCAGATGTGATACGTGGAAGGTAGAATGAATTCTACTTAACTCATCTGGTAGTTCCAACCTATAAGCCACTTCCCCCACATGGGCTACTATCTTGAAAGACCCAACGTAAGGGCTTAACTTTTCTCTCTTTCTGAATCGAATGATTCCTTTTCAAGATTAAACCTTATCACCAACATCAAACTCGATCGGTCTTAAACGCTTGTTGGCATAGGATTTCTACTTGTCTTTAGCGGCTTTCTTGTAGGCTTTAATCCTATCCAGCCTCTTATTCGTAGTCTCTATAACCTCAATAATCCCCAACTCCTTTTGTCTGCTTTCCCCCAACACATAAGGTTTCTACACTTCCGACCATAAAGCATCTCATACAGTGGCATTCCAATACTAGCATGGTAGCTTTTATTGTATGAAAATTCTACTAACGATAGGTAAATATCCCAGCTCCTACCAAATTTTATAATGCATACCGAAGCATGTCCTCTAATGTATGTATAGTCCTTTTTGATTGGCCATCCATTTATGGGTAATATGATGTACTGATATGAAGTCTGGTTCCCATAGTGTTATTGAACTTCTTCCAAAATTTAGATGTAAACCACGTGTCTCTGTCAGAGACAATCGACACTAGCACCCCATAACGGGTAGCTATTTCATTGATGAACAATTCAGTTAGTCTCTTTGAGTTATACGTCTCTCGGATATGTAGAAAGTGGGCACTTTTCATCAGTTTGTCTAATATGACCCATATGGCATCATAACCTTTAGATGTACAAGAAAACTTCATTATGAAATCCATAGTACATTCTTTAATCTCCAAGGGTTGGATTTTCCTATATGGCTTCTGATGCTCAGCTTTAACCTATAGACAAGTCAATCACCTTCCTAAATACCTTGATACATTGACTTTCATCCCTAGCCACCAATAATTCTTCTTTACATTTTGTTGGTTCCCGGATAAATTGAGTAGTGAGTCTTACGAGCTTCGTCTAGTACTCTCTCCCATAAACCTCGATAACTAGGGATCCATATACGCCCAGATCTGATTTTGACACCATTGGTGTTTTCTTCTAGATCCACAACCTGCCCCTACATCCTCTCCTCATAAATGTGTTCGGGTTCTAGAGCTTTTTTGAGGTTCACAAATTTGCTTTATCACATTAGGAGTCACAATCAACTGGTAAGATCTCACCCGAATTGGTTCACGTTTTTCCTTAAGGCTAAGGCCATCGGCTACCACGTTAGCTTTACTAGGGTGATAATGAATCTCATAGTCATAGTCTTTTATGATCTAAAACCATCATCTTTGTCTCTTATTGAGATCCTTCTACTCGAATAAATACTTTAGGCTTTTATGGACTGTTAAGATCGTTCAATTGACACCATGTAAGTAGTATCTCCATATGTTTAATGCAAATACCATTGTAGCCAGCTCCAGATCATGGGTAGGTTAGTTCATTTTGTGAATCTTTAACTGTCGGGATGCGTACCACTGCACCCTAACCATTGATAAGAAGCATCGGACTATACAACCGAGTCTTCATTCCATTCTGGTAGCCACCAAGCAGGTCCATCAACCCATTCTACCTTCACCACAAGACCCAATTTACCCTTCATTGGGGTAGAGGAACAGCTGGCTGCACTAAACCGCATGGTGCTGAAGCTGTTAGCTACTGACGAAGAAAGAGCTGCTTAGCTAAGTCAGCTTGTGGAGCTAAATGTTGCCCAAGCACAGCAGATTACCCAGCAAGCACAACAAATCACCCAGCTTCAGGAGCTAAATAACCAATTAGTAAAGAGGATTGAGGAGCTGGAGGCCACAAACAAGATGATCATGCTCAGAATAAAAAGATCAAAAGATGAGCCTCTAAAGATTAGAGAAGGTGATAGTGATGATGATGATGATGATGAAGATGATGATGGTGATGATGATGAGACTGATGAAGAAATGGACAGTGATGCTGATGGGTCAAGGGAAAAGAAGAGAGGAGACGATGATGAAGAAGGTGATGTAGATGCATCAGCCTCAACTCACGGTCAAGAAAGGAGGACAAAGAAAGCACAAGACCAAGGAGCATCATCCTCTGCCCCTCCTGCTGAGAAGCCTGCTATTCAAGACAAAAGTAATGATTAGATGTTTATGTATTTGAAAACTTTTGTACTTGAATCTTGTATTCCAATTTTGTAATTAATGTTTATATATATTTAATGTTCAGTTGTCTTGATTAATTACTAATTGTTGATGTGTTACATGTTTAAATCAAGCAGATCAAACATCTCAGCAAGATGAATATGATATTGCCCCCGTACAGCAAATCAAGTCTCAATTAACAATGATTCTTGATTTGCAAGGGATTGTCAGAAAGTCGTTGAGCTATACTCCCAAAGAAGGAGAAATCATACCGACCTGACTGATGAGCAACTTGCAGAGATGTTCAGGCTAAACTTAGATGAGATTGTCAAAGATGCACCTACTTTTGATGTGACCAGTGACGATGAGCTCAATGACGTAGATGAAATAGAGATTGAGGATGTCACTGCTGAGTACTATCCAGAGTACACTGACCGAGAGGGCAATGTGATCCCCAACTTGGGTGACACTCTCGGTAGTGCTATGTTTGACAAACTAGATGAGATGGAAAAATAGACTGAGAAGAATGAAAGCCAAGCCCAAGCCACAGACACTGATGTTGATATCAAGAAGGCTGAATGGGCGGCTTGTTTTGCTGAGATACGAGCCTAACGCACTGCACAAAAACCAAATGCCTACCCCAAGCTATACAAGGTCAAGAAACATCTAAAGGTGTCAAGCAAGATCATTGAATAGGCGTATTTTGAGGATCTTAATGTGTATGCAGTTAAGAGGGAGAAGGGTATAGAGTACTTCAGATTCCCACACGATCTAAAGACTCTCCCTGGTTTTGAGCTCAACCAGCTGGCACGCCTAAATTTGTTATATGCTGATCCGAGGAAAATGTTAGGCTGGTTTGAGGCTGCACTAAGGAAAGAATACCACACCAGGTGGGTGAACTTCAGACCTCAACAAACGACGAAGTATATCTGAAGGTCTGAAGTGGATCCCATTTCTGGCAAGCTGAAAGTGGTGTTGAAGTGGAGTCCTCCGCGCACAATGTCTAAGATTCCCTTACGAGAAATGCCATAGAACTTCACTCCACACTTCAAATGGTGGTATTATGATAGGAGAACAGGCGAAGCGGTCATAGTTCTACAAAGAGAGAGAAAAATGGAAACTATTCGGGTGTTCGACCCTATGTGGCTAACCAACTTGTCTGCTGACGATGTCTATACATTATACAAGTGGCCACTATTCTATCACTCACAAGATATAGTACAAGCCCTCCAGTTCCAGAATGTTATACGACTCTGTTTTGCATTCGAGATACATGCAGGAGTTACTAGAGAGGAAAAGTACAAGAAATTTGAGGAGCTAATGGATAATGTTAGACACTAATGTAAACTAGGTCCAAGGGGGAGTTTGTTGATACATATGTACCTAGTTTAGGAGCTTAATGTAAAATGTCTTTCATGTCTTACATATGTGTAACGAATGAGTTAAATGAAATGCAATATGTGATTGATGCTTTTAATGTTTAATATTTCATTGTTTATTGTGTAATAACGCATATTGAACTAACTATATAGGTTTGTGGTTGTTTGCAGAGTTCTTAGTCAATAATGATTGAGAAACGTGTTCAAACTTAATCGTATGAAGTCTTCATGCGAATGGACCATGCTAATGGACCATACGTATGAATACTTCATGCTAATGGACCAGTCGCATGACTGAACCAGGAGACTGGATCAGTCACACGATTGATACATAAGATTGACTCAGTCGCACGACTGAACCTTCAGTCATGCGTATGGATCAATCGCATGATTCAGTCGCACTAATGGTTCAGTCATACGATTGACAAACCCTAACCTATTAATACCACCTAATTCATGGAAAAGCAAAAACACTTGAAGAATTTTGACTCACATACGTACCCTAGCCGTCCAGAGACTCCAGAGAACCTGTTCCAACTTCATAGTTCGTAGTTGATCGTGTTCTAATCGTTCATAATGTTTCATTAATCTTTAGATTGATCGAAACTGCGTTCTCACTGATTGGATTCCGCACTATTTGATTAAGCATACACGCATTATTAGTTAGTACTCCGTACGTACACGATCCCCTAAAACTTTTTAGTATTTTTCATTTTATATTTTTTTCTTTTTCTTTCTTTCTAACAAATTACACCACCAACTCTCACACAACCCAAACAAGATAACATACTAAACTCCACCCATCCACCCACCATAAACATAAAAAGCCAACAAATATTCACAAAATGTAGAAGAAGAAACACAACCTGACTAATAGTAGCGCGACTGAGGCGACCCGATAATGGAAGACATCATCTCATTCCATTCTCCGAAAGCTAATGCACCGCTACCACTTCCCCCTTCTAGCGATGCTCCTTGTTGTTGACGGGGGTCTAGCCATTGTGAATGATGGAGCGGCGGGGTTGGATATGATACACTACCATCGTATGGTGGTAGAGACGCATAATCCACCGGAGGTGGATCCACAATTACAGGCCGCCTTGCATGCCAATCCTCATGCATCCTTCTTGCTTGGTCATCTTCATAGTGCTATCTTAATAGTGCCCTTGCGTCAACTTTCTATACTTTCCATCTTTGGCCCTACGATTTAAGCTTGTGATATCTCTCCGACTGAGTGTAGGTCCATCCAATACCCATCTTTTGAATATCCATAGGCTTATGCCTTTTGAATGCTCCTTTATCCTTTGATGTGATTGCTTTAAACTGCTTCAATAATCCCGTAGTAATTCGACAATACGAGATGATGTTCCTTCTCACTTTTTTCTTGTTTTGTTTCTTCTTTCCATCCTTCCTTGTTCCATCCCGTTCTGATCCATCCAAAGTTGTGTTTTCTTCATGTTAAGCTCCATAATATGCCTGAAACAAAAGTAACCATAGTTATCTAATTCAAGATAATTACACGATTAAGTGAGAGATAATTCTGAGGACATAATTTTCTCATCACCAGCTCTTTCAGGTCATTCTACCTCAAGTTCATGAACTCCCTAGGGTCCTTAGTCTTCTTGATGGTGTTCCACCAATGAATAGCTTCATCAACAAATGAGTGAGTTGCGAACTTCACAGCTTGGTCAACTTTACATTCACTAACCTTAATTACCGCCTCCATCTCAAACACCCACTAGATAGTGGCAATAGACCACCCTTGCCATCCAGGGATGGAGGATTGCACCCCTTAAAGATGCAATACGAATATCCTTTAGCTAATTACCCATCAATCACATCCTCCTCATCTTTCCCATCTTCCCCCGAGCCTTCCCCGGTACCCTCACTGTTAATAACATGCTTCAAGGTAATCCTTTCTTCAGAGTGATAAGAGTTATCCTCTCTAGCAGTGTGAACAGAGTCCACATACACCTTTTCAGTTGTCTGCTTTCGGTCCTGGTGACTGGTGGTCTACCCCTGACACCACCACGGACACCTCCTCGAGTTGCTTTCTTTCCAGCCATAACTTTTATATGATATGAAAACCAATGTTATCATTCTAGGTAATAATTCAAATTATGTCAAGTAATGTAAGTTTCTAATGAAAGTGGCCAGTTGTAATTAACTACTTATCTTACTTTACATGTCGTAAATATTTTCTATCCTAAGATAGATCATCTCTTGATCTCACCATGAGCAATATAGCCTCTATAGACCTTTATTAGTATAATCTTTAACTTAACCTTCCTGGCATGGAGCTACTGGCGCTGAGATCCCTTGATCGATCCTATTCTCAATTCGAATTCAGATATCAAAGTGTCTAAATATCTCAAACTATGGCTCTTATACCAAATTAAAAGGCCTTGTTTCCAGACAACCTCACAGTTGGAATGGACATCAAAAACACAAGTTCTCAAACATCAAATCTCATTAATATAAGGAACAGAACATAAATCATCATTACCATTTAAACATTTACATTGCAAAAGATAACTTCAACCATCTATCTTTAATCTATGCCAGGATGCTAGTCTTGACCATATGCTAGGTAGCTTCCAATACATGCCAAGCTCACATCATATTTCTATAGCACACCTATCAATCTAATATGCATACAAAAGTCAGCGACGGTAAGTGAGCTCTAGGTTTACTTTATCAAATACTTTAACCCAAACTTTATCATAATCATACATCTTTCTATACGTTAACAATACATATACTTTAACTTTAAGCTTGTGCTAGGGTATGATTTCTTTAACTACTATAATACCCGTTAGTTAACTATACTTTAGCTTTTACTATATCGTTTCTTTATCAGGTACATTATCTTTACTTTATCTGTACTTTAGCTTTATTCTTTTGTTTTATAATTGAGCTTAGCATAAATGCTTAGCTCCTTTATCAGATGAGAATGCAAAAGGCATATCTCTTTTGTCAGGTGAGCATACATGGGATATAACTCCTTTATCAGGTGAGCATACACGGGTATAACTCCTTTATCAAGTGAGCATACACGGGTATAACTCCTTTATCAGGTGAGCATACATGGGGTATGACTCCTTTATCAGGTGAGCATACAAGAGGTATCGTTCCTTTATTAGGTGAGAGTGCAACGAATACAGGTCTCCTTTAACAGCGCTTATAAGACTTCTTTAGCATACTTTAATGTTTTTAATAGTTGTGCTTTAGCAGGATATTATTTTTGAATTATTATTCAAGTTCTTTAACTTTTCATATGTGACTTTAATATCTTTCTTTAATCTTCAACTGTAATATTACATATTCTTTATTTCTGTCACTAAAATTTCTCCCGTATAGCTACCCTAATCACATGCTATACAGACATAAATATACATGCCTATATCTATAGTTTTCGTGCGAGAATGATAAGACTAGAACACTATAACTCGTGTAAGAACTCACTCTCCACATAAGAACTTTCCATGGCGTGACAACTTGCCATGCAAGTTATCTCCATCTTGCGAGAACTAAGGAAGATAACCATTGCGGGAACTAAACCATTCGCGCGAGAACTATACAGTTGTTCAAAACTTCAACCCAAATTATGGTTTTTATAACTATTTTAACCCCTAAAGATGTACTATAACAATCTATATTGTTATACTTTATCATAACAATCATTAAGGTATGCATAATAGGCCCGAATCATGGAAAATATAATAAGAGGGATCTAGAACTCACCTTTTTGATATTTTTCACAAGAACAACATTGAACTAAGAGTATTTCGATCAGGAACTACATAATCATGTGCAATATCATTACATACTACTCATAAATGCATAACCACATTGAATATCATCGAATGCATACCTTAGTCACCACTTAGCACCAATTCTTCTCTTCTTAAGCACCACAATAGGAGTTTTAACATGATGTGAAGAAGATTGGGTGCTTGGGCCTATTTATAGTGTTTTCCCCGCTAATCGCATCTGTTCTTGCGCAAGAACCTCATGTCGTGCGAGAATTATTATCCACGCTAGAACTTTGGTTTTCTTTGAAAATTCGGGGTGTTACATTAGGAAGTTATTTTAATCTTGAAAAGATCGCTAAAGCACATCTAATCCAAACCTAATTGGTTTATATGGTGTGTACTTTAAGTCAAAACATCAAATTAGGATTGCGCTAAGGTAGGGACATAGACTATGCCTAGTAGGGGTGTCTATGCCAAAATATGTACTAGACTGAAATAGGTGTTATCCACACTAGATGGGAGTAGGCTACGCTGGGCCAATCCTTCTTACATGTTAAAACTCTATTTTGACCCCACTTGTTCGAGTAGTTTCGTGATTAGTCATTTAGCTTTGCTAGTGTGAATTATATGTACTTCTTATAAGATAAAGTTTGATTATCATAACAAGGTATGGATCAGATTTGAATACTATAAAGTTATGAAGACTTCATCTTGTGTATCGTGAAGTATGGGTGTGAATATAAACATTAAACTTTGCAAAAAAAGATCACTTATGGATTGTCAAACTTTTATGTATGTTTTGTATAAGTACCTATTTAATTAAACTTTGATCTAAAAGAATGTTTATAAAAGTTTGGAAAACTCTCACTTGATAATATTTTATAAAGGGAAATTCTATTGCAACTAATGAAATCTTGTATGACTAGATGTTTATGTACAAAATTGTAAGTTTTTTTTATCAAATGGGGGTTACAATATTGCTTTAGTGTCAATATAAATCATTGATGTTCATTTTTTAGCATACCTAGGTTACTAATTGTGGTATTATGGTGAGTGTTGTCAAAAGAATGAAAATTGAAGTATTGGTGGACCAACAAACTCAACAACAATGGGATGGGCATTTGAGTTGAAAATACTAAAGATATGGATCACTGGTTGGTCTTGAGATGTTAAATATTGAGAGAGATGCAACCAAGGATTGAGTCGTGACAAAAACATGAAAAGGAATTACCACCAGAGGCATAAACAGCTCTCTTACGGTCCTTGGATATATAGTAAGCACCTCTATTTAAATTATGAACCAATTAAAAAATAATGTCGTATATAAAAATTAACTTTCAAAAAATAAAGAAATTTAACAAAAGTCAACAAAAGTGCTATGGCTAAAATACCCCTTCAACATACATATTTTCTATAATTTGACCTCAACTATTAATTAAGAAGATTGATTGTTAATATTCCTTTACACTTTATAAATTTATTTCTCTTCTATTTGAACATTTTTCTTATAAAATTTATTTTATCACATATTATTATTGATTTGAATATGAGTTTAAAATTTTACTTAGTTAAATTGTAGAAAAATAGCTAATAATATAAGAAATAAAAATTCAAAAAATATTATTTATGTATATATGTGTGTGTTAGTTAGTTAATTAAAAAGAAATTTTGATAGATTAATACATATTATTTACCTTATAGTTTAACCACAATAATTTTATTGTACATAAAAACTATTATCGTTTAAATGTAATACTATACCTATAATATATGGTGGAGTCATGATGTGTCGGACGGCGGCTCGAGGTGCACCACCAATGAGGCTGGCCGGAGATGTTAGGCTGAGTGAGAGACGATGAGAGTATGTCACAGAGATGTTGGTGATGAAGAAAAAATGACACAGAGTAAATATGGTTTTGAATAAAATGTTAGTTGATTCGAAAAGCGAAAAAATAAAGTGACAAAAGCGTTAAACCTCATTGTAGCTAAAATTGAACTTTCACATATGGAACAATTTAAAAATAAGTGGTAAAATTATTATTTAGAATATATAATTCATATAATAATAAATATAATATTTAAACTTTTTTAGATGTTTTATTTTTTAGTGAGTCATATGATAATGAGCTAGAATGTTCGTGTCTCAAATAGATATACTGGGTTTGAAGAGTTGTGTTGGCAATTATTAAGATATCATATGAGACTTAATTAGTAGGTGATGTTAGTGTTGGCAATTATTAAGATATGATATGAGACTTAATTAGTTGGTGATGTTAAGTGTTCAAATTTATGAGTTATAGAAAAAGAAATTATGCATGTAGTTTAGAAATTAAATTAAAAAGAACTCTCAAAATCAACAAAGTCAATAGAGCAGGGTACATGTGTATAAAAGAAAATTAGCACATAGATAATGTTTAAAAAGTAGAGATTAGTGAAAAGAAAAGAAAGGTGGGTTTCAGCCTAGAGGTTTCTTTGAACAATTATTATAAAAAGTAGGTGTTGAGAAAAATAAAGATGGTGGTGTTCCCTTATGTTATGTAAGAAGGCATGGAGAGAGTGAGTGCATGAGAGATTTTAAAAGTTAAAGCTGTAATATATAATGATATATTTATACAAATTAGTTTTTTTACTCGTCACGCTTTGTTGCGAAATCATACACGGCGTGATAGTATACTACAAGCGGCTCAACTCGTTTTCAAACTAAATTTATATTAAAAAGTAGAGTGATTCAAACTTATATTATTGAATGAAAACGTATTATATTTTACCCGACTCTTTTTCAAACAAAATTATGTCAAAAAGCAGACCAACCCAAAACATACATGAAAAAACGCATGCAACGGCGTCGACGTATGCAATGTGATAAAGTATATATTACAATCCGCTCGACTCGTTTTTTAACTAATTTTATGTTGAAACATATTTATACCATTTAATGAAACATGTTATATTTGACCCAACACCTTTCTGAACTAAATTTACGTCGCAACATGCATATCGTCGAATGAAACGTATTGTATTCTACCCCCACGTATGTTTACGTCTAGGCATATTTATACGGTCAAACGAACGTTTTATATTTGATTTGACCCACTATCCCAAACAATAAACAAATTTTAATTTCCAACTAATAACAAATACAATAAAAGACAAAAATAATTGTTCATTTAATTTCTAAAGAAATACAAAAATATTTATTTAGTTTCTAAAGAAATACAAAAATATTTATAAGTCTTGTGGCCAATGTTGAAGAGACCATGAAACAGGACTAAAAGCAGAAATATTAAAAATGGTTGTGGTCAAAGTTGAAGAAACCAAACTCTCCTATTTATTTCATTTGGTTTATTAATATTATGTAAATTTTAATTTCCAACCAATAACAAATACAATAAAAGACAAAAATAATTGTTCATTTAGTTTCTAAAGAAATACAAAAATATTTATAAGTCTTGTGGCCAATGTTAAAGAGATCATGGAAGATGACTAAAAGCAGAAATATTAAAAATTGTTGTGGTCAAAGTTGAAGAAACCAAACTCTCCTATTCATTTCATTTGGTTTATTAATATTATGTAGAGTAAATTACCATTTGCATCCCTGACGTTTGTTCATTTTAACCATTTGCATCCCTGCGGTTTGAAAATTACCATCCCCCCTGACGTTTCATTTTTATTTCCATTTGAGTAAACGACGTTAGATTTTTCAGTTAAATTTAATAAAATGACAAAAATACCCTTATTTAATACCCCTCATCTACTCACACCCCACCGCTTTCATCTTCTTCTATGTCTCTCTCTCTTCTCCCTCTTTGTGTCCACCACTGCCACCACAACCATCGTGGTCGCCGGACCATCGCGGTTGTCACACCGCCACCATCGTCGCATCGTCGTTGTCGCCGCACCTGTCACACCCTCAAAATCCACGTGCGGAGTTTAACCGCGAGGCGTGTGAACAAACCAGGATCACAGTCAATAGTTACTCAGAACGACTCTATATGCAATAATTAAACCAAATCAACCAAAGTAAAAACTTGAAAACTGTGCGGAAGCGTATAGTAAAAAACAACCCAATGAAACAGAAATGTATAATATGGCAAAACATGTGCCAACCCAAAGAACAATACAAAACATTTAAAACAAATATATTGTCTTGAAAACTGAGTCTTATGATGCATGTGCAACCATGTAGTGCTCCTATGGCAAGCGGGTTACTGACCTGAGAATA
>BJCM01265424.1:3416-14129 GCA_018326385.1 Flaveria bidentis
ATATAAAGCATATGATAGGAGTATTTTAAGATACTATAAAATTAAGAACACTTACTATATTCAATGCATAGTATACAACCATTTTTTAGGGTAAAATAGTATTTATAACATTATTTACATATTACTCCTTACAATTAGTTACATAATAATTTTATAATTAGTATAAATTACATAAAATTTATATTATATACCCATAAACTAAAAATACTTAATTTATTTTAAGATTTATGTTATACTAGTCTATCATATTTAAAACTTTTTGATACTACAATCATAAAATTATATTTTTTAAACGTTTTTGTGTAATTTTTTGTTGAACCGATAAATATTTTATAAGGTACAATAACTTAATGCATAAATGTACAAGTCATCATGCAAAATCTAATTTTTTGTGCTTTAAATTTTACCTTAGAGAAAATATAATAAACTTTAGTAAAATTGCTATAAAATTAACAAAAATTAATAACTTGTGTTGGATGTAAAATGTTGCCCCGCCGCATTGGCGCGGGCACCCTTCTAGCATATATGTATATATGAAGACTGAAAAAGTACTGATGAGATAAATCTTATATGAAATCATAAATAAAATTAAAAAGTCACTAGTTATGTTTAAATCTAAAAATTTATATTAATTTTGCTCTATAAGTTCTAACAAAAACAACTATTTTTGGTCAAAATTTTTAAAACATTAGTACTAGTTATGCCCGGCAAAATGGGCGGGTCAAAACGAGTTCGGGTCAAGATGGGTATGGGTCAAGATGGGTCAATTTAGAAACCGAGTCAGGATGGGTACGGGTTAGAACGGGTTTAGGTCATAATGAGTTCGGGTCAGAATGGACCGATTTTAAAATTTACAAAAGTTATCCTTGTAAACTCCCGCTTCCATCCAAAAATCACAAAAGGTTGTGTATATATAATCTACTACCAAAATAAATATTCCATTTAGCTTCAATATATAGTATAGATTCGGTATATAATATAGATAGTGGATTCATTTACCTCTAAATTGCAAGAATTAATATACGAAATGGCATACCCATGATTAGAGAGAAAATCCATGAAAAATGATTGTTGTTTCAACGAAGGTATTCCAACAGGGGATGCTGACGATTGTTAATTTGATGATGACGATTGTTGGGGATTTAGAAAGAATGATGACAATTGTTGGGGCTTTAGAAAGAATGAATGAATCATGTTAATTTCAGGATGATAAATGATTATCTAAGCAATGGTAAAAATCTTCAATGAATCAATGGAGAAGATGTTAAAATAGGGCTTTTGGCAATGACGATGAAAAAATCCCGATTGTGATGGTAGAGTAGATGCTTAAATCGGTCTATCAAATCCCGATTGTGATTCTGGATGGTGATGAATGAGTGGCGGTGTTGTTGGTTGCAATTGGAGCGGAGTTGTCAATAATATAAAGTTGAGGAGATGAGTACATGACCCGCCCATCGTGATCCGTTTCATCTTTTCTCTCCACCCATCTTGACCTATGTTGTAATTTCTTTAATCTTAAAATTACCCATTTAGACCCCTTGAAAAGAATGTATAGCCCAAACCAACCCAAGATTTATATTAGAAAACCCATTTAAACTAAGTTGTAACATCTCGTATTTTTGTTAACTAAAAGTTAACTTCGTTTATTCTTATAAGGGTCATTATTGTCTATTATGAAACTTATGTGTTGTTTATGTTTGTTCACTATTGTCATTAAGTTTCTATGTATGAAAGTTAAAAATATAATTATTAAATAATAATTATGTTAATATTAATAATAGTAATAATAATAATAAGTAATAATAATATTAGTAATAATAAGATTACTTATAATAAGATTACTTATAACAATAACTTGTAAGAGTTATTAAACTTAATAATATTCAAAACATAAACTTAAATTAAGTTTGGGGGGTAGTTATGTAATTTTCAAAAACTTGAATTTAAAGTTCTATCATAACATGACAAACCCTAAACTATAGGGGGTGTTAGTGTAAATTATTAAAAACCCAAACTCCCAACCCATTTATCTCCCGATTTTCCGGCCAGTCACCGGCCACCGTCGGCCAATTTCCGGCGGGATCTAAAAACCCACTAGAACCTTTGGAAACGACCCTAAACCGTTCCAAACCTTTTCGTGTACATGATTCGAACCTGAACATAGCAATTAATCACCTTTAAACACCGGTTACTAATCTTAATCGAATGTATAACCGAAGCCTTAAACCCCACAGCCGTTCGAGCCTTAAACACCAATAATAACTCAATTAATTCAACACGAACGAACATCTATCTACCTTTAATCGAATACAATCATCAATTTCACCTGAAATAAATATAAACGTCTTGTTCGATTCTCTTTGTTTGTCACGACCTGCAACTTACTCGAACACTACCTTCGGGACTTCAGAATCTGAAATTGATTGAGGGCTTTGATTCGTGTACGTTTCGTGAAGCTCCACACGAAGTTAATTGGATTATGATCATCATTTGACCAACAATCGAGCTCTACGTGGTCGCGGCTTGTTTCTAACCCGTTCTTATCAATCTAATCTTCAATCCGGGTAATTTAACTTATGTACATACTCGAAATATGTGGGGAATCAAAGCCCCATGTTTATTCTGGTAATCGTTATCGAATTGATGGTTAATTTGATCCAAGATGGTTCTAGGGTTCTTGAGAATGGGGAAACCTCTTGAATTGGGTTTATGAGAAATCGAAACCAACAATAACCGCGGCTGCTGCCTTGGTCTATTGGTTAAGTTACGTGTCACCCCTACATGAGGTCCCGGGTTCGAACCCGGGCAACCTCATGTATTTTTTTAAGGCTTTTCAGCCAATAAAATAATTATGGGAAATTTTTAATAAATATAAAAATAATTTTTGTAAACTTTAAATATTTTTATAGACATCAAATAATATATTTTTTTCTAAATTTAAATAATTAAACAACTTTTTCTTTTTTTAAAATAAAACCTTTTAACAAAGGCTACTCTTTGTTTATTTCTCTTAAAATGGATTTCAAATGATAAATAATAAATTATTGGTCCAAACGTTATCTTTTAAATCATGAGTATTTTAAAGTGTTTATTTAAATTTTAATAATTGCTACAAAGGGTTTAATTTCATTTTCTCTATTAAAATACATAAATAGTAAATTTCTTTATAATGTACTTACAAAAATCCCCAAATGTTACTAAAACCCTAGTTCTTGTTAATTCATTAAACTAATTAAACTTAAATCTTGTAAATATGTATATATTTAGGTGCCTTGTGAAGGATTGCGTTGGAACGTAAATTATTATTTCCCTAATAATCATCATTTCTTATACTTATTTTGCCATGTGAGTTTTCCTTGCCCCCTTTTTATATTTTCATACTAATTTGGGGTGAAACATGATACTTATTCTCATACACTTGTAAACGTTTAAACTTGTAAGCACTTGCAATTCATATTTTTATCATGGTTATTTGTGTGTTGTAAGTGTTTATATGAGATACATATTTTTGTTTGCAATCATTAACTATTGCTAGCCTTGCGACGTCTTAGATCTTTGGGACTGACAAGCCTATTTGGTGCTAAAGCCGAGGTATTGCCGGCTCTTGATGACGTATGCTTGTTTATCATGGGAACCAAATACACTTAG
Source organism: Flaveria bidentis (assembly GCA_018326385.1). Taxonomy (NCBI): domain Eukaryota; kingdom Viridiplantae; phylum Streptophyta; class Magnoliopsida; order Asterales; family Asteraceae; genus Flaveria; species Flaveria bidentis. Next base: position 7,065 of record BJCM01265424.1, read on the forward strand.
CCAATCTTATATACTTGTAATCAAGTCGAGGTTTGGTTGTAACGATATGTTCTATAACTTTACTAACTTATAACCTATGACATGAATTGCTACATGTAACCTTATCATATTATGTATGAAAACCTTGGAAACTCACCAACTATTTTTAGTTGATCTTTTATTTTTATCATGTTTCAGGTAATCCTCAAGTTTAAAGTGGTCTTTTGAAGCTTGCAATAAAGCTAGGACTTGGACCTAGTTAAATAAATAAAATATTTATGTTATGCTTTGTTTTATTTGGAACTATTTTATGTTTTGAGACTTATGATTGTAATATCTTTGAAACTTATAATTTTAATATTTACATTTAAATATAGCGTTATGTGGCTGTGAACAATTTTAACCCTCACATCTCGACGTTTCCGCCGTCAAGGTTGGAGTGTAACATAGGTGGGATAAATTTACCGGGTCTAGTATTAGTCCAAAAGTTTTATCTATTTTTGCATCATCAATTATAAGTTTAGTTATCCGTAGGTTATTGTATTGAAATTAAGACAACTAATAATTAAATAATATTAACCTAATATTAAAACAACTGACTTTTGTAAATTAATATTTTTAATAAAAATGATTATATAGGTAAACTGAATTTTACTTTAAAAATAATTAACATATGAAATGAAAACTAAATGAAATAGTTTAAGAGATATGCACTTAAATCCTTCTATATATGTGTTGTTTACTTTATTACACAGCAATCTATAATGATAACACATTAGTTATACTTTAAAAGGCAAACATGAAAGCTTTAAAGCTTTGTGTACAACTATCTATTGCACAGGTCACATATGTAATTTTCTAAAACTTTGAGGCTATTTACTATCATCCCTTCATCTCTTCAAGAAAATGGTGTTGTAATTCTCTATCTGTCATATGGATTAAGCGCTTTCAACCGTGAATCTTTCGTGTTTCGTGAATAAATCTAGAAGCAAGTGAAATTTATATAAACAAACAATGAAACAAACTATGTTTTATTGTGTAAGAAGAAATCACATGAACAAACTAAAAGCAACATCTACGGTAAATCCTTTGGAATTGTTCTCTTTTGAAAATCAATTACATAATGACACTTGGTGAGGTATTTTGAGATTGAATTGATACGATCATCATTGACCCGCCGCGAATCGAGGGTTGTTTGCTAGTTAAAATATAAAACATACTCATAACGCATTTCACGTTGAATTCGTCAACTTTTAAATAATTTTAAATTGTTTTATTCTTTTATCTTTTATTGTTAAATTATAATCATCAACCCATTTCACGTTCAATTCGTCAACTTTTTCCTCTTTCTTTGATTGTAACTTTTGTTTTGTTCGTTTTAATTCAAAAGCACGTAAAATCTTCAATCTTCTTTATTCTAAACTTTAACATACAAAATTCCATTTCTATCTTTTTTTTCTTTCTATTTCATTTTTTTCATCTTAATTTCATTACCATTTCCCTTTTTTTATTCGTTTATCAAACACTCAGACATAGCTTAAACCCACACCATCAATCTCTCTCTCTCTCTCTCCTCTAGACAAATCAAATTCAATCACCGGCACTGCCCCACCGACCTTCCCCGTCATATCACCAACATTGGAACCGAAACACATAATAAGAAAAGAAAACGAAACATGAAGATTTAACATGGTTTGGTGTAACCTACGTCCATGAGCTACACGGGTTTTGTTGGAATTTTGGACACAAAATAGTTATATTTATATATTGTTATATAAATAGTTATTTATTTATTGGTTTAAGTTCTCGTTTTGTAACGAACTATACCGTGTCCAAACTGAAGATAAAATGAATTGATATTGATGCTCGAAGTTGAGTGTTCGGAATGAAGAAAATAAAACTTGGGTGACTATAGTAGGAAATTGTTGCAATTTCTTTAATGCTAATAAAGACATATATTGATTAAAATGAATGTTTTATGTTGACCAAGGTGGTATTTGTTTTTTGAAAAAACCCCTTCCCCGCCTCTTCATCTGCGCGCATGCAGACGCGGGAAGAGGTTTTTACTTCGCAGAGTGTTTGTTTTCTGAACGTCTTCCTGACGTCTGGGGTAGCTAACCCACACATCGTTGAACTAACACCATTCATTGGACGTGTTTCGACATACAAGGCTTGCAAGACCTACTTTACTTTCCTTTGTTTATTAATGCATGAATTCATTCATCATGTTCCTCTTTTCATTATATTTCATTTTACGTTACATTATATTTTCATTTCATTCATTAACATTCAACGTAAAGCCATGAGAAAACAAACATACAATGTAAGGAACATCAACATACACAGTCAACATCATCATAGAGGGCATCATACATACATAACATACATCATACATACCATCATGCATAAGCATCAATCATACATCATAACATCATCATACAATGCCCATCACCTCATTTATGACCTCAAAAGTCAACTTACATAGCCCTTGGGAATCTCCTAAGTCAAAGCCTACATTTCACTTTTTCCCCAAAAAGTCAAAAAATATTCTAAATGTTCATCCGCATTTCCCTTTTTGTTCATCCGCATTTCCTTTACTTCATCCGCATTTGTTTTTGTTCATCCGCATTTCTTTTTACTCATCCGCATTTGCTCTTACTTATCTGTCAATGCTCATCTGCATTAACTATTCATCCGCATTTGTTGTTCAATCGCATGAACTTACTCATCCGCATTGACTGTTCATTCGCATTTGTTGTTCAATCGCATGAACTTACTCATACGCATTAATTGTTCATCCGCATTTGTTGTTCAATCGCATGAACTTACTCATCCGCATTAACTGTTCATTCGCATTTTTTGTTCAATCGCATGAACTTACTCATCCGCATTTGTTGTTCAATCGCATGAACCTTCTCATCCGCATTGACTTTCCATCCGTATTGACTTTCCATCCGCATTTGTTCACACTTAAATAGTTTTTTCTAAACTTAGGTGTATGAACTACTGTTTGGGCACATGAGCAGCCTAGGGCACACTATTCATCAGATTTAGTCCCCAAACCTCATCTATCGTGTTCTAAGCTTAAATCTTACATTCTAAGCCTTAGAAACACAACTATAACATCATCAAGCATGAACATAGTCTAACATCACATCATACCCGCAACATACACACATTCAAACATACGGGTATAAAGCCCAGTTTTATAAAAACATACATTCATGTATTTCCAGTCCCAAAATCAGTTAAAACAAGTAAAAAGAGGAGTTCTAGAACTCACATTTGCAGCTCTTGAGTATGGCTTCTTCCAAACTCGTTTGCAATTGAGTTCAACCACCTAGAAACCCACTAAAAACACACAACCGAACACACATAACACACATAAGCATACAACCGAGGCAAGACCAGTTAAGAACACTTAAAAACCATGAATTCTTACGTTGAATTCGAATTTTCAGCACTTCTTCAAAAAGACCCAAGAGTTCTGCTGCTTTTTCCTTTGTCTGTCTAAAAATCTGAAGATTTGGATATTGTAAGAGGAGAGTGGGCGGCCATGCCCACTTTACACCCACTTTCAAACCTTTTTGTCCTTTTGACACTTTTTACCCCTTAACTTGAGTAAAATATATCTTTTCTTTCTTTTTTCTTCCATAGTGTTAAATTTTAGACCGATGGTGTAAATTTTTGGGCCGGTAGTGTAAATTTTTATATAAATATCGAGTTTGTACCCTTGAAAAAAAATCATTTCGCCCCCGTTCCCCCTACAAAATTGGTTAAGCTCCACCACTGTTTTTCACTGTTTGTATTGGCTAACTTAGGATATAAATATTAAAAAATAAATAAAGATATCAACATTAAATTCATGGAAAAGCATATATATGCTTACGTATTTGTGTATATATAAAAATAGATGTAATTATATAAATACATTTATTCAACGCCATGTGGTGCTTAGAATATGTGACGATGTAAAACAATATAAGATTTTATTATACATATATAATAGAAAATTGTTTTCATAAGTTACATTAAAAAAAAAGAATTTCAGGTACACCAGTTTATCGAAGAGAAAAATCATAACCTATGTTAATGAGCCTAGTCAACATGCATCCGTCTGAAAACGGATATTGTATCGTTTCTTACTGAACTAAACAGGTTCAATTCTACACGATGTGCAAGAAATGGAAATAAACAAACCGGAAACCAAATAACTAACGCAAATAAAAAAATGGAACCTAGTTAAATAACCGACGGTTTTGATTGATGTTTAAAAAAAACATATTTCTTTTGATTGATTTCGATTTTGCTTGTAACAATAACCGAAAAAATGGTCGAAACCATATATCCGAACTTTTAGTTTAAGGTGTATTCATACAATAATAACTTATAAACACGTTTTAGCTTATTAATTAGTTACTTAACTTATGCTATTTGAAAATTATTAAACATTTGTGCTTCAGGAATGATCTTTAAAACTTTTTGTTTGAATTGGTATATTGCATACTTTTATTTATTTATTCGTTATCATATTTTATGAATTACAATTTATTTAACTGTCAGTAATTTATTAGAATATATAGATTATAATTAAATATCAACTAAATGATGTATGATAAAAGTTTTTAGCTTAAATTCATAACTTTAGACTATTTTTGACCAAAAATTCGGAGCTCAAATCCTAAAACCCAAAAAAACCACTTAGTGAAAAAAAAACCTGGGCGTTGTGTAGAACCCAAAAACCAATTTCAGTGATAGAAAAAAAATTGTACCATATCTTACAAAACTCTGATATATTACATTTTGATATCTATATATATATATATATATATATATATATATATATATATATGTATGTAAGAATACGGAAAAGTACCGATGAGATAAAACTTATATGGAACCATAAATAAAATTAAAAGGTCACTAACGATGTTTAAATCTAAAGATTTATATTTGATTTTGCTAAGTTTTAACAAAACAATTATTTTATGTTAAAAATTCTAAAACATTAACATTAGTGCAAAAGTTTCTATCTATTTTTCCATCATCAGTCTAAAGTTTAATTATTTGTAGGTTATTGTATTGAAATTAAGACAACGACTAATTATATTAAACAAAAGTTGAAACAATTCATAACTTGTGAAAGTTAATTAATGTTTTTAATAAAAATATTATATAGTAAAACTGAATTTAACTTCAAAATAATTAATATATGAAATGAAAACTAAATGAAATACTTGAATTAAAGATATGCACTTAAATTCGTCTATATATGTGTTGTTTACTTTATTACACAACAATCTATAATGATAATTAGACTATTTATAATCCATTTTGAGTTTTTTACACACATTAAAATATAAAACATGTATTGTAGTATTGCTATCTCATACATCTTTAACTAAATTTAAATTGTATTATTCTTATATCTTTTTTTACATCATAATCATCAACCTATTTCACGTTGAATCCGTGAATTTTTCCTCTTCTTTGATTGCACTTTCGTCATACATTGTGTACTTCAATTCAATGTATATAAAGTCTCTAAAATTGTAAATTCTGTTTTTGTTCGTTTTAATTCAAAAGCACGTAAAAACTTTAATCTTTTTTTCCCTTTATTCTAAACTTTAACATAAAAAATTCCATTTCTATCTTTTTTTCCCTTCTATTCCTTTATTTTTTTCATTTCATTTCCATTTTTCTTTTTTTATTCATTTATCAAACACTCAACATAGCTTAAACCCACACCATCAATATCTCTCTCTCTCTCTCTCGTAAACAAACCACATTCAATCATCGGCGCCCCCCATCGGCCTTACCCATCAAATCACCAACACCAGAACCAGCACACACAATAAGAAAAGAAAACGAAACATGAAGATTTAACATAGTTTGGTGTAATCTACGTTCATGGGCTACAATGGTTTATATTATTCGGATGTGCAAGGAATTACAAATGCCATACCATCTATTTTTAATCTATTTATTGTCACTAGATTATAGGGTTTACAACTTTACGAACAAGAAACGTTAATTTAAATACAATGCCTAAAATAAACTGAAACAACAACCTATGGGTGGTTGTCGTTTGCTAAGCCTTCACACCCAACAAAATAAGGACATGATCTCATAGCATTAGATGGAAGGAGTGATCATAGTGAAGCTAAAGGTTTTAGGGGGAGTTTGTTTTTTTGTCAAAAGCTCTTCCCCATCTCTTCATCTGCACGCTCGCAGACTCGGGAATAGTTTTTTAGTTTGCAGAGTGTTTGTTTTTTGGAAGAAGTTTCATTAAAAAACGTCTTACTGACGTCCGCACGGAGAAGACGTGGAACAAGCACTTCTCAAGTCTTCACAACCTCTTCTAGCCCGTATTCTTTTTTTCTTTCTTCATTTGAAACCCTCACATCTGTGCACACCACCTCCCCCATTCCACACCACCGCCCCCATCACTATCTTCTTCCCCTCGCAGCCACCTTCGACCGTCGCCCTTCGCCCCCCATCAACCCTCCTTCGAGCCGCAACCACTGATGAGATGTTATTTTTATGTGTTATAGCGTTTTAATCTCGAGTGTTTATATACTTTTAGTGATTATAATTGTTTGAATAGCTATGACTACGAGTTATGCTTGGATGTAGGTAAAGAGATTAAAACAAGGGTGTTAGAGGACGGGGGAATGCATATACGAGAAGCCAAGTAAAGAAAACAAGAAATTGGATGAGCACTGGCCGTAAGTTACGGCCAGCAGGAAAGTAGTCACCGTAAAGCAGAAGCTATGAACCGTAAGTTAAGTTGCACTAAGGCTGGCCGTAAGTTACGGCCATACCACCGTAACTTACGGTGGGAAGAAACTAGAAAAGAGGTCACCGTAAAGCAGAAGCTTTAAGCCGTAAGTTAGACTATTGTTAGCCGTAACTTACGGCCCATCAGCCGTAAGTTACGGTGGGTGCGCAGAATCACACGCGGGAATGTTTTTGCAAAGTATAAAAGCTGGATAAGAAAACCCTAATGAGGAGGCTGCTGGCAGACGAAAAAAGGCAACACCTTGGGCGATTTTGGAGCTTTCAAAACACCAAGTTTCAATCTTT
>BJCM01265433.1:0-26861 GCA_018326385.1 Flaveria bidentis
GGACCTTATTGCCTTTCTTGCTTTTATTCTTCATATCTTGACTTTTAAAAATAACCGGGTGTTACACAAACTCCCCCTTGGACCTAGTTTACATTAGTGTCTGACATTCTTCATTAGCTCCTCAAATTTCTTGTACTTCTCCTCTCTAGTAACTCCTGCATGTATCTCGAATGCAAAACAGAGTCATATAACGTTCTGGAACTAGAGGGCTTGTACTATATCTTGCGAGTCATAGAATAGTGGCCACTTGTATAATGTATAGACGTCGTCTGCAGACAAGTTGGTTAGCCACATAGGGTCGAACACCTGGATAGTTTCCATTTTGCACTCTCTCTGTAGAATTATGACCGCTTCGCCTGTTCTCCAATCATAATATCACCATTTGAATTGTGGAGTGAAGTCCTGTGACATTTTCCGTGAGGGAATCTTAGACATTATGCGCAGAGGACTCCACTTCAGCACCACCTTAGGCTTTCCGGATATTGGGTCCACTTCAGACCTTCGGATGTACCTCTTCGGTTGTTGAGGTCTGAAGTTTACCCACCTGGTGTGGTATTCCTTCTTTAGTGCAGCCTCAAACAAGCCTGACATTTTCTTGGGATCAACATATTACAAGTGTAAGCGTGCCAGCTGGTTGAGCTCAAAACCAGGGAGGGTCTTCAGATCATGTGGGAATCCGAAGCACTCTATTCCTTTCTCCCTCTTAACTGCATAAACATTAAGATCCTCAAAATATGCCCATGCAATAATCTTGCCCGACACCTTTAGATGTTTCTTGACCTTATAGAGCTTGGTGTAGGTATTTGGCTTTTGAGCAATGCGTTGGGCTCGTATCTCAGCAAAACAAGCTGCCCATTCAGCCTTTTTTAGATCCACATCAGTATCTGAGGCTTGGGATTGGCTTTCATTCTTCTCAGTTTCCTTTTCCATCTCATCCAGTTTATCGAATGTAGCACTGCCGAGATAGTCACCCAAGTTGGGGATCACATTGCCCTCTCGGTCAGTGTACTCTGGATAGTACTCAGCTGTGACATCCTCAATCTCTATTTCATCTACATTGTTTAGCTCATCGTCACTTGTCACATCAAAAGTAGGTGCATCTTTAACAATCTTGTCCGGATTTAGCCTGAACATCTCTGCAAGTTGCTTGTCAGTTAGGTCGTGTATGATTTCTCCTTCTTCGGGAGTGTAGCTCACCGACCTTCTGACAATCCCTTGCAAATCAAGAATCATTGTGAACTGAGGCTTGATTTGCTGTAGGGGAGCAACATCATATTCATCGTGCTGAGATGTTTGATCTACTTGATTTATACATTTAAAACACATCAATCATTAATAATTAATCAAGACATTCAAACATTAGATAAAGATATATAAACATTAATTACAGAATTGTAATACAAGATTCAAGTACAAAAGTGTTCAAATATGTAAACATCAATAATCTTTACTTTTGTCTTTATCACTCAACTCTTCAACAACAGGGGCTGAGGATGATGCTCCTTGGTCTTGTGTTTTCTTTGTCCTTCTTTCTTGATCTTGAGCTGAGCCTAATGCAGCTGCATCACCTTCTTCATCATTATCATCATCTTTCTTCTTTCCCCTTGATTCTTCACCATCAATGTCGTCTTCTTCATCAGACTTATCATCTTCACCATCTTCATCATCATCATCATCATCATCATCATCATCATCATCTTCATCATCATCATCATCATCATCATCATCACCATCACCTTCTTTAATCTTCAGAGGCTCATCTTTTGATCCTTTAAGTCTGAGCACGATCTTCTTGTTTTTTGCCTCCAACTCAATCCTCTTAACCAATTAATCATTTTGCTCCTGAAGCAGGGTAATCTGCTGAGCTTGCTGGGTGATCTTTAGAGCTTGAGCAGTATTGAGTTCCACAAGTTGACTTAGTTGTGTTGCTCTGTTGAAACTGTAAAAGATAGTCTATATTATCAACACAGTGAAAGTTAACAAAAGTCAACGTCACGGTCAAAGTCAAAAAAGTCAAACCAGACACGTTCGAGACGAGGAACCGAGACGAGACGTTGAAGATTTAGATTATTAGGAGTTATATTGTAATAAATATATTTTGTGTGAACAAAATATATTTTATCTTGTTTTTAGTCATTTTTATGCTTAATATGTAATTTGTATTAATTAGCCTAAGTCTAGGGGATTAAATGCAATTAGTGAATATTAGTCTAGACTATAAATAGGTTAATGATCATTAGGTTTTGGTAAATGGTTGAATGACCAATTGATTGGGGTTTCCACTTTGTTCAAATCATATGCAATCAATATAGATCAAAGATGTTTTATTGTGATTATCATTGTTTGATCTTACAAATCTTCTTAATATTCGATTCAAGTGTTCATCTGGAGTTACAATTTGGTATCAGAGCCATATTGAATTAAATTCATTGAAGATTTGAAGATTTTTTGAAGATCTTTAAAGCTGTTCATCATATTTGTAGAGAGAGAAAGTGGGTTTCTAGAGAGAGAAAGTAGATCTGAGTTCAAATTTCTACAAATTCAACAACAACAACATCAGATCTATCATTATCTACAACATATATTGAATCTACATCATAGTTTATACAAGAAAAATCAAAGAAAATTCAAATATGAAAAAGTTTCTCTCATACACACTAGTGTGTGTATTCTTGGTGTTCTTGAGCTTCAACATCTTCATCCGGCGAAACTAGATCCATTCTGAACGAAAGTTCAAAGTTTCCGGCGAAATTACAGTTTTGTCAGGCGAAACTCCGGCGAAATTATGGCGAAACTGTAATTTCGGCGAAACTGCAACTCCGGGGAAACTAGAAATTCCGGCGAAGCTATAAAACCTGCGAAAATATAAAAGATCAAACTGCGAATTTATCTAAAGTTTCTGTGAAATTAAAAAAAACCTTTCTGCGAATTTATCTAAAGACAACAATAGCACCAAGGATTCACATTACAAGCCGATAGAAAGCCAATAAAGAAGTTCAACCCGATTGTTGTTCCTAAATCATTGCAATGTGCACTTCCGTTCAAGTCAAAGCCCAAGGAAACAAAGTCAAAGAAGGATTCACGAGCCGTTGTCCGTGAACCACATGAACGAGATGTTCAAAAACTTTTCCAACATTTACAACTGATTAGGCACAACAAGCTGAAGCAGCAGAAACTAAAAAAACAGGAACAGAAGAAGAAACATGCTGCAGAGAAAGCTAAGGAAGAATTGAAAAGGGGAACAAATTGATTTTCCGGCCACCGTTGCCGCCGTGGGCTCGCCGGAGCTGGTCACCAGAACCCTAGCCCCCGCGAACTTCTCTCTTTGATATCTCCTTCGTTATTGATTTTTAGAGCAAACCGAGGCCACCATTGGATTCACCAGGTCGAAATTAGCGGGGGTAGGGGTTGTTTCGGCCATAACTCGCCGGATTTTTTTTTCCGGTCAACATTACCGTCATTGGCTACCTGGGATCCCCGGAAAGGCGCCCGGAACCCTAATTCTTTCTTTCATCCGCCTCTCTCTCTATACACACTTGTGTGTGTGTTTCTTTTGTTTGTAATTAGTTGTATGTTAGGATTTATGTTTGTTAATGGGCTTTTAACATTGTATTGGATTTGGTTCAACAAATTGGGCTAAATTTGGATCAGCCAATTTGGTTAACTCATTAAAAGAAAAATAAAGTTAGCCTAAGAATTGGGTTGGATAAGCAAATTGGGTTAATTTTTGTTAAGCAATTGTTGAGTGGGCTCATTAAACATTATAATATAACAAAGTTGGGCTCATTAAAAATCAAAGAAATAGTTCATTTTTTAATCCTGATAAAGAAATATTCAACGATTTTACAAGATTTATAAAAAAACAAGCTAACCTGGGGAGAATTATTTTACAAATTTTGGGAAAATAATATATTTGGGAAAATTATTTTGACCCCAATTGCTAAGTTTTCTAGCGTGACATTTAAAAATAATATTTTTCCCGGGGGAGAATTATTTTATAATTTTTGGGAAAAATATTTTAGGGCGTTTAATTGTTTAATTTTTTTTAAAAAAATGTAATGTTCAGAAGACTTTAAATCAGATAATCTCACAACGGTAGAAAACCAGTTTGACTCTTTTGCAACAATGAAGAAAGAAAAATTGACAGATTTGATTGATCGATTCTTAAAGATGGCAAATAATCTAAAGAAGCATGTTCCTGATCTTAGTAATCATGAACAAATTCAAAAGTTTCTTGACTCTCTTCCGTCTACATGGAATCATCAAGTTAAAATGGTAAAGCAAGAAAGAGGTTATGTCGATACAAAACTTATGGATATGATCAACAGACTAAAATTTCTCGAGCTGGATATCCAAAGAAACGAATTTCAGCAAGCCGTGTTCCCACATCAAACCTATGTGCTAAATACTGATCTTGTTTCTTCTGTAACAAGCATACTTGATTACAAAACAGAGATGATTGAAAAGTTGAAGTTATTGAGAACTGATTCGGATTTAAACTCTAAATTCAGAGAAACTGTTGAAGAGAATTGTGAAGCTTTAAGAGTCAACAATGACAGTAAAATGGAGTCTATGAGAACCGATGATGATAAGGCTGGAAAAGCTGATAATAGAAAGAAAGAATCTGAGACTGACGAGATACTGAAGGTAACAGAAGAGGTACAACAAAAAAATCACAAGGGTTTGCAACTGTGAAAAGAGCTTAGCTGTAGAACGAACTATCATGGGTCTTCCTTATGAGACTGTTCAGGATATGTGTTCTTCATCTTGAAAAATTAGATTATTTGGGATTTATAACGCCAATAGATTGTTACTAGAAAATGAAAAGGAATTAAAAATAATCAATAAGGAATTAAAGAAAAATGAAATTGCTTTTTCAAGAAAACTTAATGAAGCATTGGCTGAAAATGATCTTTTAAGAAGAACCATTTTGGAGCGTAACATTGAAATTAATATTTCGAGAGAAAGGGCTGTTTTAGCTCAATTTGAAACAACTCAGCTTCAAACAAAGCTTGATAAATGGACCCTTTCACACATGAAAAAGGATGAGCTTATTGCTAAACAACAAGGGGTGTGGGTAAAACATGGGATTGGATATAAATCTGATGGTGAAGCTGTATTTAATTCAGTTCCACCTCCTTCTACTTTATGTTATTCAACAATCCCCATACCTCATTCAATAAATGATTTGATTGAAGCTGCAGAAACTAATCGTTTAAATACAAGATTAAGCAACGTTAATCTTAAAGAGGTTAGAGATGTACAAAATTCTCTTGTAGGTTTGGGATTCCTTGGGCAGGGATCTGATAAGATTAGTGAAGATTCCACCTCTGGTGTTCCAAAACCAATATCAGTTGCTTCTCCAACCTTCTTCAACAAATTCAAAACAGGTAATATTCCTTCGTTTGTTCATGTCAAGTTTGTTAAAGAAGGAACAGTTGTTGAATCATCAGGTAATGAGAATCCTATAACCGAAGCCAACACAATAGGAGGTGTCAATCAAGATCCTTTGGAAGTAGATCTGTGTATACGAGACTGGATAAGCTCAGAGGATGAATCAGACACAGAGGAGCATGTTGGTTCCTCACAGATCAAGATATATCCTGACATTGTCAAGTATCAAAAGCTTCCAAAAGCTGAAACAAGACCAATAAGGATCTCTTCTTCAATTGCAAAACAACCCTGTCAGTCAGTGAAGATCACATTCCCTATTCAGCATAGCAAATGCCAAAACAAGCAAGAATCTGCTACAAGCTCCAAGCAATCCTCATCACCACCTGCAAAACACGAGACTACAAAGAATCAAAAGCCATTCAAGGCTTGTTTTGAGTGTGGAAAATAAGGTCATTTGGTAAGAAGTGCCCTTAAAGACTTGCTTCGAATGGTAAAGGCAAAACGAATTGCTTCTCCGAATGTAAGTCTACAAGGAATATTCCAGACGGTAAAGGCAACACAGGTTGCTTCTCTGGATCAAGAGGTAAAAAGCACACATCTTTAAATGGTTGGATGAAAAACCCTCCATCCAAACCTTTTCATGTGAAGCCGGTTTCACATGATTCAAGGATGAAAATGACCAAAGGTTCAAAACCAAATTATTTTCCTTTTGCTCTTAAACAGTAAATGTTTTCCAAATTTAATTCATTCAAATCAAAACCAAATTAATTGAATCGAAACAAATTTGGGAAATTAAAAGGAATGATACAGATATCCCAGATTGTTTCAACGGTTGTGTGTAGAAGCAGGTTTTTTATATCGATGAAAATGGAACTTCCAGGACTACGATGGCCTGGGTTTCCCTTTTAAACTAATCTGTTAATGAGTGCAGGAACAATTCAGGAAGACTGTTAGTAATCCGCTTTATTGACAGGGATTGTTCATAATTCAAATTTGAGGCGGAACAAACAGGTTAAGGTCATAGTATTTTATCCACAATCTGGATTTTTATCTACAAAATCACAGTTCTCACTTCACAATCACTGCATATTTCTTGAGCATTCATTTCTTATCTTCATATCAGTATAGTTTGGAAGACCTTCTTTGATAAAAAAAATTTTTGTACAGTTTTATAGAAAAAAAAATTAAAAAAATAAAAAAAAATTAAAAAAATTAAAAATTAAAAAGTTTACAAAAAAAATTTAGGAGGAGAGTATAAGTAAATAAAAATGAAAAGAGAACTAGGAACTTGATTCTTGATTCGAGATGATTGAGAAATGATTGTATATCTTCTTGAAATGCTTGTTTTTGCATGACTTGCGTTTTTAAAATGAGAAATGATAGTAACTGATGCTATTATCTGATTTACATCTTATTTTTAATTGCAAATAATAGAAAAACAAATAGATGCTTTAATGATATGCTTGGTAGACTCACCCTGAAGAATATAGTAGACAGCAATATCATGATTTAAATTAAAATATATGCTTAAGGATGTCTGGATTTACGCGATCATTTTGGCATGCACGAAAACTGAGTCCTAACAAAAATTGGATTGAGAATTGATCTTTCACCCACCATGATACAAATCATATAAGCCATATTTTTGAGCCATGATTGGTGTATTTATGTGTCTTGTGTTTGTGCTAATCTCCTCTATTGTACGGTAGTACTGACCTGGAGTGATGATCTCCTTTGTTGTATGATAGTACTGACCTGGAACTCTCATTGGCACATGATTAAATGGTCATCTCTTTTGTTATACGTGAGTATAGACCTAGAGCTCTCACCATTTTGGTCTAAGTTGTGTCAAATCATCTAACGATGAATTCATCACAGAATGGAATATTTTGTTGATAATCACTTGCACACTATTGCACAAGACTTGTTTTATAAAGATCGTAAAAAAATTCAAGAAATCCTAAGGTTGGGTGAGGGTTTTTGCCAAATGATTGTGGGGTCCTAATATTCTAAAGCATCTAAACGAACCTTAAAAAATCATATGCTGTTTGTTGGAAAAGATAAGGCGTGAGTTTAAATGGACAAACATATCAGCAATCGTTATTGATCTGTTTTAGAATTTCAAAATCATTCAAAGACTGTAATTAGATTCAGTTATCAGTGTAATCTCACTGCTTGTCGATGTATAAATTCATCTTTGTGCTAAAGTATATCTTGAGGATGTGATCTCATGATCGATTCAGTTCTCGGTTTAAAAAAACAAAAAAATAATGATAGATAAAAAATGATATAATAAAATAAAAATTATAATATATTTTCATTTCAAAATTTCATTTAGATCTTCCATATTATACTGTTACAATTTTATCATTTTCATGTGTTTCATAGAAATTACGCACAAACGAGCACGGGTTCGCCTGTTTTTCACACACAGATAAACACGAGTTTATTTTGTTAAAATGAAATGATCTAATTAGAAATGTCAAGATTGTGTTTGAGAATATGTTTTGGATTTTTTCTGTAAGTGATGGCCGATCATCAGTTGAGCAGTGTACTTGATCAGAGAACCTGTTCCTCAAGTTTACACAAGATACCGAGCTAGGAATCCTCCTCCTACATCTTCTGAAGCACTCAAGATTAGAAATTTAGGAAAGCTGTTCCAATATCCTTGCAAATCTTTCACTCGAAAAGGGGGAGCATATAAATAGGGGGCTTATGAGATGAAAAATCTTTCTCATCAGATTCAGAAAGATTCAAATTGAAGATCTTTTTACTGTTGACTTCTCGATGCTGATTTCGTTTGAAGACATTGATAATGATAGACTAAGGGGGAGTATTGTTGGAGCTGTAAAAGATAGTCTATATTATCAACACAGTGAAAGTCAACAAAAGTCAACATCACGGTCAAAGTCAACAAAAGTCAAACCCGACACGTTCGAGTCGAGGAACCGAGACAAGGCGTTGAAGATTTAGATGACTAGGAGTTATATTGTAATAAATATATTTTCTGTGAACAAAATATATTTTATCTTGTTTTTTAGTCTAGGGGGTTAAGTGCAATTAGTATGCTTAATATGTAATTTTATATTAATTAGCCTAAGTCTAGGGGGTTAAGTGCAATTAGTGAATATTAGTCTAGACTATAAATAGGTTAATTGTCATTAGTGTTGGTTAATGGTTGCATGACTAATAGATTGGGGGATTATTTGTAAACACATATTTTGCAATCAATATAGATCAAAGGGATTTTATTGTGATTATCATTATTTGATCTTACAAATCTTCATAATATTTGATTCAAGTGTTCATCCTGGAGTTACAAGGTGCTGCAGGCCAGTCTTTTCTCAATTAAAAGGAACAAAGAGAAAGAAAAAGATTGCTTCAAAGCCAAAGTCAAAAAAGAAGAAGGCTGCATCCTTTTTTGAACCTCAGGATGAATCAGAACATCCTAATGATGTGCAACCAGAGGATGCTACATCAACTCCCATTCAAACAGCTCCTCTAGCATCAGGAAGAACCATCTTATCCTGGACACACACCACAAATCCAAAAAGATGGCATGTCATCAGAGATTAAGGCATTGAATACATCTACACTTGGCAAGACATGTTTTAGTTGCCTCTGCATGATCTCTTTGATATGAGAAGACATGTTGACAGTCTGAGGAATCCTGATCAACTCATGAAGAAAGGAATGGTCATTATTCTGATGAGGACTGTTGATATCTGAAGTCTACTAGTGTTTTGGTAGCATTAGCCTAATGGAAGTTTGTAGAAATTATATGAAGAGGCTGATGCAACCCAAACACCCAAAGTCTCTCATGCATGCTGCACAAGTACATTGAAGAAGAATGCTTCAGAAGTTTCACACATGCAACATAAAATTCTAAGGGTGAAATCTTCCGAAGCCAAAGATGAAGTCTTCCTAAACTTTAGAGACAAAGTCTTCCAAAGCTCAACACTTGAAGACAAATTTCTTCCGAAGAATTTTAACAACATGCTTTATCAGATGTACTTTTCCATAAAGCTGGACCCCTTTTCCGCTGCAACTCTGTAAAGTCACCAACTTACATGAGTTGGTGAAAAGGTCCATGCTTTTGGTAACCGTACATTAAGGTCTTGAGTCTGTAACTTTCTACTTTATGTACTTTATCCTTTTTGTAATAGATAAGGATATAACCTATGGCATGTCATAGTCACTAGTCAAAAGACAATCTGCCTTTTGACTCTACAATTGATTTTGTTTGTGTCTAGTCAATTGTATCCAGATGGCCTTCAAAGTATGGTCGGCTGTAGGATATAGTATAAGTATCTCAGGTTCTTGTAATTTTTTATTATGCTTTGTAACACTTGTAATAGAACATGAGAAAGCAATATACTGCAATCTTGAAAACCATATACTTGTGTATCTTGCTCTCTTGTTCAGTCTCTTACTTACTTGTGTTCTTAGTATCTTCTATTATGGTTAATGCAGTTCACTATTTTATTAAGTTTAGTTTGTTCTCCTCTTTCTGTTGTTGTGTTATAAGTGAGCCCCTTCAACGGTCTTGCATCTTTGGACAGTAAATTTGGTAAAAAGATTAAAGTGGGAAGTCAGGATTATTTAAATGGGTGAAATGGCGGTGTTGTGGGTGGATAAGGTGAAAAGATGGTTTAGGGTTGGATGTGACAGTGGCGGTAAGGTTAAAAACCATTTAAAAGATTTTGATATCATTAATAAAATCTTTGCTTTTTACTATATGGGGCCCAAAGGTTTTCGTTACACTATAGGGTCGTTTTCAAGCATATGGGATTTCTGAAGATAATCCTGTTCTGAAGTCAATTTTACTTCCGAAGGTAATTTCTTACTTCCGAGAGTAAAATGTGTTTTCCGAACGGAGAGTTTAATATGCTTCGGAAGTAGATCTAATGTATAATCAATTGCTTCTCCCGAGACTAAAACTCTTCCGAGAAGAATTTCCTTTGGAGAAATTTGGCTTCAGAAGATATGAAATAAATCTTCTGAAGGTTAATTTCTCTTCGTAAAAACCCATACTTAGAAATGTATCCTATTGTAATAGGGCTTAGATTGTTTTGACAAAAAACATTACACATTTAAAAAAAGTTGTTCATGTGAGATATACTAATCAATGTTTACATCCCAATAGCAGTAATAAGATATTGAAATCTTTGTTCATCAAATTCCTTAGTGAACAAATCAACATATTATTCATTTGAGTCAACTTTGATTAGTTTAATCAGGTTTTTCTCATGAATATCTCTAATAAAATGGTACCTGATATCGATGTGCTTTGTCTTGGAGTGTTTTACAGGATTTTCAGTGATGGAGATAGCATTGTTGTTGTCAATATGGATAGGAGTGCTCATGAAGTTGAATCCATAGTCTAGCATCTGGTTTTGAATCCATAGCAGTTGAGCACAACAACTTGCAACAACAATGTATTCAACTTCAACAATAGATGTAGAAACACATGATTGCTTCTTGCATTTCCATGAGATGATCCTTCCACCAAGAAATTAACATCCTCCTGATGTGGAGTTCTTGTTGATGTTACAACCACCATAGTCACTATCTGAGTAGACATAGAGATTGAATTTGTTATTCCTAGGATACCAAAGACCTAATTTAGGCCTTTAAGGTATCTAAGGATTCTCTTGGTAGCAACTAGGTGAGACACTTTTGGAGCAGCCTGATATCTTGCACAAATACATGTAGCAAACATTATCCGATCTACTTGCTGTGAGATACATCAGAGAACCAATGATTGTCCTATACTGATGTTGATCAGTATCCTCCCCCTCAGAGTCAAGACACAGGTCATGGTTTCTGGGTATGGGTGTCTTGGCTGGCTTACAATCCTTCATATCAAATCTCTCTAAGATATCAGAGACATACTTATATTGATTGATAAAGAACCCTTCCTTCATATTCTTCACCTGAATTCCAAGGAAAAAATCCATTTTTTCCATGGAACTCATCTCAAACTTCTTCTTCATAATGGTCTCAAAGTCTTTACACATTTGGTCATTTGAAGAACCAAATATGATATCATCAACATAGACCTGAACGAGCAATATGTCTTTTCCAGACTTCTTAATAAAAAGAGTCTAATCAATGGTACCTCTAGTGTAACCATTCTTCAGGAGAAACTGAGACAAAGTCTCATACCACAGCCTAGGTACCTGGTGCAACCCATAAAGAGCTTTATCTAGTTTGCACACAATTGGGGTGTTGTGGGTCTTCAAATCATGGAGGTTGGCACACATAGACCTCCCTATCTATATTTCCATATAGAAAGGCATACTTGACATCAAGTTGATAGACAAAAAAGTTCTTGGATGAAGCATAAGCAAGGAAGATTCTAACTACCTCAAGTCTTGCAACAGGTGCAAAGACATCAGTATAATCAATTCCTTCTTCCTGGGTGTATCCTTGAACAACTAGTCTAGCTTTGTTCTTGATGATCAAGCCTCTATAATCTCTCTTGTTCCTGAAAACCCATTTGGTGCCTATAGGTACTTGACTAGATGGTAGCGGGCAAAGGTTCCAAACCTTTTGTCTCTTAAATTGATGCAATTCCTCTTGCATTGACTCAGCCCAGCTACTATCCTTTAAGGCTTCTTCTACTTTCTTGGGTTCCATCTAAGACAAGAAGCATGAGTACAGGCAGACATTCCCATGATGAGTTTTTCCCCTTGTTCTCACACCTTCAAAGACTTCTCCTATGATGTTCTCAACTGGATGAGTGTTGTGATTCTTTAGTCTAGGAATCCCTTCCAGTTGCAAAGATAGATCCAAGTTGGACATATTTTGCTCAGGAACATGAACACTTGGTCCAGCTATTCTTTCAATGTCATTCAATGAGGACTTATTGAATGAAAAAGAAACAATATCATTATTGATTGGCTGAGAAGCAGCATTAATAATTGTTTGTTCGTTCAGAATACTGCTTCTATCAATTGGGTGTTGTTCAGTGTCACTTGAAGGAAGACTAGTTGAAGCTTCACTATCTCTTGAAAGAGTTATGATGCTAGATCTTAAAATAGTGGGAGCTGGTTCTTTAGTTGCTCTTAGAGAATTTGAACGGGGTCTAGGCAACTCAAATAGTTGATCAAGATAATTTTGAGGACCTGTTCTAGCCGAAACATTCTCACAAGATGGATTAGAATAGTTGGGAAACAATTCTAAGTCAAAAATGTAATCAGGGCCATTCCCGCTAACACAATAAGTGTGCTCATTGACAACAATGTTGGGTGATTCCCCAAATTGTTGATTTTTGATGTTGTAAACTCTATAAGCAATAGAGTTGGAGGAATATCCAACAAAGATAGCATCATCTGACTTTTCAGCAAATTTTGCCAAATGGTACACATGCTTCCAAAAGACCTTAGAAAGCCAATGAACGGTGGCCTCTTGTTCCATAGCTCATAAGGGGTTTTACCATGTGGCTTAACTACAAGAACTCTATTTTGCAGATAGCATGCAGTGTTGACTGCCTTAGCCTAGAAAGTAAAAGGCAGCTTTGAATCAGCTAACATAATCTGAGCAGCCTCAATAAGTGTCTTGTTCCTCCTCTCAACAACACCGTTTTGTTAAGGAGTTTTAGGAGCACTATATTGTCTGTCACTCCCTTTTGAGTTATAGAATGAGTCAAGAACTTGATTCTTAAACTCAGTCCCTTGATCACTTCTAATTATTTTTACCTTGTGATCACTTTGATTTTCTATTTTAAGAATAAAATATTTTAACGTTTCAGCAGTTTCATCCTTAGTTCTTAAAAAAATACCCATGTAAATCTTGTAAAATCATCAATTATCACATGCAATATTATTTCCTTCCAATGCTCATTATACTTGTTGGACCAAAAAGATCCATGTGCAATAAGTGTTCTATGAAAAGCATTTGGTGCTTTTGCTCACAAAATTGAGAAACACTTAAAAAATTGCGTTCAAGTTGTTTGACAAAGTGTACTTTGTCAACCTTTAACTTGCCGTTGGATACACACCCTCTGCCAGAAATGTATCCTCCGGCCTCACCTCCAAACTAAACAAGACCTCCACTAAAATGTTGAAATTATTGAAGGAGAGATTTCCCAGTCATATGCCTGGAGCATCCACTATCTACAATCCACACATTATTGTTCTTGTTATATGGATGTCCCTGCACACAAGGTGAAACTTAGTTTTTATTCGAAACCCAAGCCTTGTTGGTATTGGGCTCTTCCGATGAGGATTTTATTGAACCAAAGTTTGTGCATGGGGGTTCAATAAGTGTTTGTGAAATGGACGCTTGGGCTACAACATCTTCTTTGATCTTCCATTCCATCCCTTGGTTGATCATGGAAGATGAGCTTGTTAAAGCTTGAGCAACATGACATTCTTCCGAAGCTTCTTTCTTTTCAGAATAAGCCTTCACCACCTTCTCTTCTGAAGCAGTCTTCTTCTGAGATTGTTTCAAGGGGACTCTCTTGGCTTTTTGAGTCTTCATAGCTTTAGCTTTGGAATCCATTTTCCTTCAGATGAAGGATCTTCTTCTGAAAGCAACCTTGCTTCAGAAACAAGCTTTATCTTTTTCATCACTTGGACCATTTGATAGGGTCCAAATGAGAAACCTTCCCTGACTCCTTTCTTAACATTATTTTCATAATGTGTGTTTGAAATATTGTAATAACAGTCTTTGGCCATGTGATTTTGCAGGCCACACATTATGCATGCAATGTTAATTTTTTGGGAATGTGAAGGTTGTTGTTTCTTGTTCTTCTTGTCATCAACAACAATCTTTCCCCTTCCCTTCTGATCCTTTTGTTGGATAGGTGTGCTGGTACGACATACTTTTCCAGGTTCAGAAGTTCCCATCACCTAGAATCCAATTGAGATGAACACACCCTTTTGCTTGGGGTCAATCTTCAGCTTTGATTCAGCCACTTTCTTGGAAGTTTTTCTGGCTTCCTTAGCCCGGTTTCTTCTAGCTTTAGTGGTAAGAGGTTCGTCATCACTGGTAAGAGGGGTAGGGTCTACCTGGATCTTCCCTGTGATGGTCTCCACACTTGCATTATTCTCTGACTCATAAGAAGGTGGGTCAACAGATGGGATCTCTTGCTCTTCAGTACCACACCTTGGTTGTCTAATAGATTCATAAGAGTGTAGTGGAGCAATCTCATTGGTCCCCAACTCACCTTTGTTTTGATAACAAAGTTTTGAGTGAGAGGATGATATAAGGATGGATTGGAAGTTTTGCTCTGAGATAGCATACTTCATGGCTTGAGTCTTAGCTATGACAAGCTGGGTTTGAGCCTCAGACAATTTGGATATTAAATCCTTTATTTGAGTCTTGTAGTTTGTGTGTTAATGTTTTAACAGAGACATGATTTTCTCTAACTCTTCAATTTTTCTTTAATAGTTAGATTTAACTCTTTTAAAGTCAGATTTTAAAATAGTTTAAGACTCAATATCAGATTTAATTTCCCTATTATAGTCCTGAAATAATTTTACCTTAGCAATACAAGCTGGAGTACAGAGATGTTCATATACCTTATTGTCATATGTTCCAGCCATGAGTGCTTGATCAGGAGTCATGGACCATGAAGCTCTAGTCAACTTCTTGAGCTACAGCTACTGGTTCAGTTGACTTCCCAAGGGCTTTTGGTGTGGAGGCATGTGAGGAGGCATGAGAGGTTTTCAGATTTGACTTGGGAGTCTTGTATTCCCTAGCAAAATGACCAAGTTGGTTACAGTTGTAACACTTTGTCTTGGTTTTGTCAAACCCAAACTTGCTGCTAGCTGGGTTCTAAGGGAATTGCCTTCCAGTTCTCTTAAAGAACTTTTTTGCTCTGTAGGTAAGCAAAGCCATTTATTGAACTATCTCAACATACTTCACATCATTTGGTTTGAAACACTCTAGATTATCAAAGCAGAATTGGTGATCACCAGAGTACCCACTTCTTGAAACAAAGGCATAGTTGTCCTGGAAAGAACCTTGTTAGGCCTATTAAGACCTTGGAGTCTCAAGAAATATGATGTAGGGTCTTGAAGAACAGGATGGCTACTACGAGTAAGTTAGGTACTGCTGAGGTTCTTTGGGTCCTGAGCCTTCAGCAACAATTAAAGCGTTGCTAGCAGGAAGGCTTGAGGGTCTGCTCATCGGATGACCCCTCTTGTTTTCCATCTCTACACGGTATCCATCAAGAATATCATATAGTTCAGTCATGGTGAGGGAGTTGAGATTCTCTGTCCTATTGATAGAGACACAATAGAACGTCCACTCATTTGGAAGTGCACTCATAAACTTTCTTGAGAGGTCTCTCAAGTCAATGGCAACTCCCACAGACTGGAGGGAAGGAATAAGATCCATGTACCTGAAGTATTGGTGGCTGAGGGTCTCTCAACAATGTAGGTAACGTTCTCAAACTGTTTCTTAAGTGAATCTTTCTTGGAGTCGTTGGAGTTAGAGTACATTTGTGACAGTGCATCAAACAGCTCTTTGGCTGACTTGCAATGCTCAAACCCCCACCATGATGGAGTTGGGTATGGTAGTCATAAGAGCCGTCATAGCATTGTTGTCTATGTTCATCTTCTTCCGGTCTTCATCTGAATAATCTTCAACAGCCTTCTCGATCATGGCACCATTTCCTCCTGGTGTTGTAACCTTGGGCTTGTAGTGACCATTGACGATAGATAACCACATTCTATCATCAAGGTACTTCATGAAACCTTTTATACGTCTACTCCACTGTTTGATGTTTTCAGGGGTGATGATAGGCGCTGTGGTCATCGTCCTCATCTCAACTTTAGTTTTCTAAATGAGGCCTATTTTGAGTGTGGTGAAAGAAGGAGTGAAAAAAAAGTTGATTTGGATGGTAAGATCACACAATCAAGAGCCTAAAAAGCTCTGATACCAATTGCGGGATTGGATTTGTCACTTAACACTTTGTTTTCTCTCAAACGCACTAAGACACACACGATTTGATGTAGCAAAATCTCTCAAAGAGTTGATTATAATATACTAAGTAACTTAAGAACACAAGGAAATAATTTTCAAGGTACTTGTATATATTACTTCTCAACTCAAAGTTTAGAGGACTCTTACAAGCATGATACAAGAGTTACAATGAGAAAAAATGTATACTATCACCTACAGCCGGTTATACTTTAATACCAGCTAGAATCCTCGAACCAAAGCAGATACTACAAATCTATAGTTAAGGTATCTTAGATAATGTTTTATCTAAGATATGATAGTCACAACATGTACATGACTTACCTTTTATCACCAACTAAAGTTGGCAACTATACTAACAAATAAAGGTAAACAGTGAAATAAAGTATGGTCAACTACATGGCCTTTTGGGAAAACGCCATGTTGTATCAGAGTTCTGCAACGAGTGTTAGTGATCATACTTATGTCCACTGGTCCATAGCAGCAACTTCCGAAAGTTAATTGGCTTCGAAAGAACTTGTTCTTCCGAAGCCTTTTATAGTTCGGAAGAGGCTGCTTCTTCCGTGGCTTGGGGATTTTTACTTTGGAAGTCATTGTCTTTGTGTTCTTCTAAGTCTTGAACTTCGGAAGAAAAGACTTTGACTTCGGAAGTTGGAGCTTTTCCTTCGGAAGTTGATATTGCACTTTGTCTTCGGAAGAACTCCATTTCCTTTGGAAGTTCCACACTTAGCTTCGGAAGTCCTTTTTAAGTTGTACCAAAAATAGTTTAAGTATTTGGGTTTGGTTGCACCAACCTTTCTAGATCCAACATCTTGTATTAAACACAAGACAAAGAATCCCAATGAATGGTAACAAGGAGGCGGCCAAAATTTTAAAATGGGTTCCCACCTATTTAAATTTTTTACCACTCATTTCATTACCTATAAGTTTATAAAATTGAACCCTTTTACTTTTTATAACTTAACCAAACTTTTATTTGTTGTTGTTTAACCTTTTAAATAACTATACAAATAATTTCTCATGAACAAAATATCCATATAATTTGTTCTATTTCCAAATACAATAATTTTAGAAAACTCATTTTCTAAATTAGTATCAATATTTATTTCCTTGATCATATCAACAAATAAATATTTATTGGTGTTTGTCTAACTTGTTATTGAGTATGACCCGACTTGTATCAAATACTACTAGATTTGTCTTTTTGTATCATTTTAGTAGAGTGTCAAAGTGTAGAGGTCTGGTTGTTAAATTTGTGATGAATAATAATATAGAACGGGTTTGAGGCTATAAAAATTGAAAGATAAATTAGAAGTAGAGAAATGGATACCTTAACGCATTGTAAATTTCATTAATCAAGAATCCCATGAATGATCAAATCTACGGGGGTCATTAAAAGGGAAACACATGACATGCCCCTCCATAATCGAGAATAGTTTGAGCTCATGCATTCTTTGATGCTGACGTCACCAATAATTACTTGAAACAATCCAAACAAACTTTAACAGCGACATTAATGACAAGTTTATAGTCTTAGCTCAATGTCAACCTCGTTAGAGGCAATGGCTCAGTGCCAGTACACTCTATCAATGAAAGCATTGCAATACAGTAACATGTTCCGTTAATGGAAACTAGGTCTTGGCCTCTTCAATGTTATTGAGAATTGGTCAATGGCATCATTTCATCAAGTCTTTAATCGATCTTGTTGTTGCTCCCCTTTTAGCTCATATTTCTTAGTTCCGTTATAGTGTTTTTCAATGTGTTTTAGTGTTTTTCAATGCCTCAGGTCAAAACCCAAACAATCTCTAACTATTTGGTTCGATGAAAACGAAAATACATGGAAATATAACAAAACATACAATTACAAATAAAATCTTTCAAGCCTTATACAGATCTTCCCATCTATTTGTGGATTTAATGCAACATATGAATGAATATAGGCATACAACTTGAGCTCTGTAAATCTCATGATTTGCAATACACTACTCCCTTTTCATTCTAGCTCCTCTAAATGCAAGCATTTAATCCTTCTACCCCCCAACCCAAGGCATGTAAGAGTTTAAAGTGTCTATCCACTTTTAGCATGATTATCCCCTTACTCAATGAGATGATTGATAAGTGTATAAACCGTAAACCTTAAATCTATTGTGAAGATCACCATTGATTTTATCTTGTGAGTCTCAAAACAACAGTATATTCCTTCTACATAAAGGAAGTCACAATGATATGACACTTTCATTCTTCTCATTTGGCAAAGCTTTGGTTCCATTTGCCCCCCACATCATGCAACTGAAAGAGAGATATTTTGCTAATTTTCTTTAATAAGTAGCAGTCCCTTCATTTGCAATTGACTGATATGTTTATCTTTAACCATCCATACTTTGACCAATGAATCTTGCTTGTTGCGTTAAACATCAACTAAACAAGAATAAATTGTCGTTGTGTTCATAGATTTTGCGACCTTAGCTTTTAAGTGTTTATCTTTTAAGTGGGTTCATCTGCAACCACTCTTTTTTCCGAGCTTCAGTTGTTTTAAAAAATCTTACAATTGCTCTCTACTTTCAACTGGTCTTAAACAGTGAATCGAATGCATGACTTGACTTGGGTCTCGAGGCACTTCTTCATAAATCAACAGTGGACTAGTCTAACATCAAGTTCAGTTGGAACAGTCCTCATATGAATCTTCATCAGTTGTATGTCTTGGATAGCAGTTGCATCAACTTAAGATTAGGTTAAAAACAAGAAAATATGAAAACTTGAAGCTTAAAGAAAGATAAAGCTGCCATTTTTATATTGCTTTTTAATAGACAGATAAATATAATATTTTAACTTGTTTTTTAAGGCGTGTGCTGTATTATAAGTTTGAGTTGAGTATATAAAATATTTCACAAGTTTGTCGGGTATGTATAAATTTTCCCAAAATCTTATAAAATATATTTTACACTCCAAAAACTAGCTTCAAAGAAAACACAACTAGACCACATTTACAAATCAAGCTATAGTTATCAGCCGTATCTACATCACTGATAGACCGACACTTAAGAAACTGTGTCACTTCACAGTAAATAAATATTTTATTGTAAGATAAATAATATTCGATACTCGTTTTTCATGTATAATATTAAGTACGCGCACATGCACTATTTTCTTCACTTGAATTAATATCAATAAAGATTAGCCAACAATAATATTATCGAATTTGAATGATTACAGTTTAAATGAAGAATATAAATAGTTATTAATAATCCAGATTAGACATTTCTAACCTGATTTCAATTTCAATTTGAATTCAATGGAAAAGCTTGAGGCAAAGCCCTGTTGAGGAACATGTCTTGTTTGTAATCATATCAGAGAAAGTGTCCACAAGCTGCCCTGCAAGTGAAGCTGGATCCTCCATCAAAGTATCCACAAACACTTTGACTATTCTAACCTCTTGTTGACTTGCTCTAATACTGTACCAAGTGAGGAACTTTTTCCGAAAACCAGTATCTATATGCCCTTCACATTCTAACCATCTGATCACTTTCACATAGTACCCAAAATCCCGATCATCAGATTCATCAGGTTCATCCTCAGATCCGCTATCAAGTTTCTGTTTTGATGACTTTGGTCGGGTTTTTCTTGGCAAGATTGAATCTTTTGCGTTTTCGGTCTTGCAGGGGGTTATGGGTAATTTAGCAGAAGTTGTGGGGGCAAAAGGATCAAAATCTTTTTCATTGTTTTCATCATTTATTGAACTGTTCTTGATGATGTTTACAACTCCAGTGTTTATAGCAACCTCTTTGTCCTTCTGTTTATTAACAATATTGTTGTTTTCATCTTCAACTGAAGAGGGGTTTGAAAGGCTGCTAGAATTGGTTGGCGGGCTTTTTCCATTGTCGTTGCTTGTTTGAAATGACAGTTCTTTGCTCCCTAGTTCACGTGTGTTTTCAAAGTGAACAAGTTTTAGAACATACTGAGTTGATGGAGTTAAACCCGAGAGTAAGAACTTGGAGCAACTTGGAGCAAACAATGTACACGTCGGTTTTGCAGGGTAATCTGTTTCTTCGGCTTTTCGATGCCACATTATATATCTATGTGCTGTTGCATTATCTATAAATGGTTGATCTCGGGAACCCAAAATCACAGAAATTGATGTGGGAAAAATGTTCCCAAATTTGACAACTGGTGTTGAAATTCCGGGGCCTGCTGCATCTGCATACTTCTTTTTTATCAGCAAGTTTCGAACATGCAAATGAGAAAAACCCTTTACCACTAATGTTAAAGGTAGCAAAATCAGTGGACTGGGTAACGAGTCAAAATGGGTAAAAGTTAACTACATGTTAAAGTGGATTGTGTCGGACCTTAAAAATTTTTTCAAACAAGTCAAATTTCTACTATGACAATTATTGTGTCAAATGTGATAACAAAATTTTTTAATAATTTAATTATCATATATTCCTTTAATTATAATAGTTTAGGAGGTCTTTGGGATACTATGAACTCATTTGCATTTAAGCTATTTCTTTTATAAATATACTTGTTTGACATGATATAGAATAAAATTACAGGATTTATCACATTATAAGTCAACGAGTGAAAATTGTCATCTCTAACTAAAATCTGAAAAATTGTAAATGTAAGGTCTTCTTACAAACAAAGACAAAAGCATAAGTAAAATGAACATTAATGTGATAGTTTAGAACTGCAAGATCGAATGAACTAAGTCCTAACTTCAAAGTCAAATTTTGAGAAAACTGAAATTTTGTTTGGTAAAACTCCAGATATGAATCAATTTTAAATATCATAGGCATGCAAAGTTGGAGGGGAATCTGTAGAAAAAATCGATATCAAGTTTCATGGTGAGCTCAAAGGTCAAACTCTGTTTCCTCTGGAATGGAGATAAAAGCATAAAATCAAATGAACGAAAATATCTAGAAACATGTATAAAAGGAGAGAAAAATATACCAATAAAGGTCATAGTGGAGAGAACTGAATTCATGGATTCGATTGCAAAAGCACAAAGCTTTTGGACCTCCTGTCCTGAAGAGAGCCTGTTGACTATGCCTCTAGCCCGTTTGACTGGCAAACCTGTCAATGGGCCCACATCTGCCTCGAGTTTCTCCATTGCGTCATTTACAATTTTGTGAAGCTTTTGGTACCTTTGGGTGCCGGCTAAGAGCTTTTGACTTAAAGAAACACGATAACACAAGATGTCAACCCGCCTAGTATCCCTTGCTATTGTCAGTTGTTTTCTCCAACATCTGCATAGGTTTAGAGTCTTAGAGCTACTGCATAAATACTTCTTAAAGATTGACAGAATCATAATTGGACACAACTAACAATGTTGTGGCAATCTATAATGAATAAATTATTGTCATGAACACATGATAACTAAAATAGTTCTTAATAATGGGTAAATACCCAATGTGGCAACTATAACTAACGTCATATTGTTAAGCGTTTGTTTTTGGTAACGAGGTAAAAACGAATATCTTGCATATATGTTGGGACACTGCAGTAACATAAGTTTAAATGTTCTTAACTTCGATGGTGGTGACATTTCAACTCATTTAATTATGAATGTTTCAAATTGGGTTGTGTCTTATTTCTAAAAGGTCAAATGGATAAAAACTATAGTGCAGCTATAAGGGAGTGTTCAAAGTCACCCAAAGACTATATTTTGTTCATAAAACCATTTTATCAAAAAGCTTTGATTATTTATTGAAATAATATTATTTTTACAATCAAAGTTAACATAAAATATTTATAAAAAAACGTACAAAAAAATGTTTTAGCATCATCCTAACCAAACCTACCTACAAAGTTGTGCTTCTAAGTTCTACCCATACTAAAAGATGACCCGTTTCAACTCTAACCCGTTAAGCGACTTGCCTAGCCTGCTAATCGCACAACTATTCACCACCAATTTAAGAAGTGAAGATAGAACAGAGAAAACATGAAAAGAGAATTACCCAAGTAAATCATTCACTTTGCCGCACGATACACAATAAAAGTTCCCATCAAGTCCTTGATTTCTCCCATCCTTTGGAATTCCAGATTTTTCATGTTTTAAGGCACATTCAAGATGGCACGTCATCCCACAAGAAATCCCATTAAGTGGTGGATCCGAACTGCAAATCAACCATAAACTCGGATCCTTATTGTCATCATACTTATGACAAATACAACAAGAACACCTTTTACAGAACGCTCCATCTTGACTTAATTTAGCTTTACAAGCCGAATTCTTGCAAACTTCAACATTATTGTCATCTAAATCAACATAATTATGATCCGATGCAACGTTTAAACGGTTAGGGTGATCAGATTTCCTGTGTCTTTTGGGAGATCTTTGATGATCACTTTCTGATGACTCAGGATTCGTCATAGTATCATCTTGCGATCTCTTTTCAGAAACTATTTTCAAGAGCTGTTCAATAATTTTTAATTTTGTTAATCCGGTATATTTTCTTTCTTTTCCCATTTCAGCACAGAGAATTTGAAGAATTTCTTGCCGGCTCCATGATTGTAGGAGCTCGGGTGCACCATGAGACCATTCGGATACTTCGTAGACGATTTCTCTTTTTTCTTCCATACTTAATTTACTACACTTTGATGGATCAAGTACAAATCCTGAACAAAAACAAAAGTGTCAAACAGATGGAGATTATTCAAAAATATAATTAAGTTGACCAAAACGATGCTTTTATATTAAAGAAATGACTGGCATGAGAAATCATTTTGCTATATTTATGTCATAGTCTCAGGAAACCGCAATGAATCAAACTTTCTTTAGACTATTATTTTTATTAAATGATAATATATTAATTATTTTGTTGATGCCAGTTGTGCTATTCATTGCACAAATTCATATACTCTTACTCTATGCATATATATACTCAAAGTAAATAGATAAATAAATAAATAAATGTTGCAGCAAAGCATGAATCTAAACAGTTGACTTAAAGCTGATAAAGACCGCCTAACCAAGTTACCATGCCATGGACTGTCAAAAAGACACAATGTCCTGTGTAATCATTTTTATCCAACATAATGATTTATTTTTTTTCAATTTTGACTTAACTACACAATATAATAAAGGGGTTGTATGCAGAATTCACATTTTTGCATCACCCTCAAGGTCATGTTACATTGACATGTTATGGAGGATGACAAGTTCAGGTAAAAAGTTAGAAATTCTTAATAAAAGTTCCATAGAAGACTGAAAATACATAACAACCATAATAAAATAATATATCAATCAAATAGGAGGTCAACAAGCTTAAAAAGTCAGCTTCTAAGAATATATGGACTCTCCAAAATTTAACCAGAATTTAACATAGGGACTGTGTGGATGGATGCCAAGGTTGTCTAATACTAATAACAGGATTTGAGTTTCGGAAAAGAAAGGAGAAAGGACTTTTGACTCTGGAAATCATAATCAGATAATCAGTTGATTAAATCTAACGATTATTCATGTAAATTAACATTTACTCCATTAATCAACCTTTTAAACAACTTTTTACATACATCTTCAAATCTGATTGTAATAATACAAAGAAACATAATCATATTCACTTTAATCCAAATGGCCAAAACAAATCAACCAATGATCCTTATAAACCAAGATCTTGAATACAACAGTAATCATTCATAAAACCACTGCAATATATATAATCATATACCAGACGTAAATTTTAATATATATGTATATGTATATGATATATTCTGCAAGTACAGATGACACCTTGTTAAATCAAGTTTTATTGTAAATCTTGAATCTGTTGCTGCAAAATACAATTTTCCGTACAGAAAGTTGGACAGAGACAGAATTGGTCAAGTTAATCAAAATAGGACCAATAATTTCTGTGAATTATTAGCTGGCAGATGATGTGAATCACGAGGACATATAAAACAAACATGCAGAATTAACATATCAAAGGCAGATCCGATTAAAAAGGTGGGATTTCCATACGAAACCCTCAACAAAAAAACAATCTTGTTTATGCTAAAAACCAAATCTTTATGACAAAAACACCCAATATCTTGTTTAACAACAACCAAACCCCAGAAGAATATTTACAGGAATCGAAAACCCCATCATGAAAAAGATGAAATTAAGTACTGGAAATTGACTGATTGATTGAGATATTGATCGATTACCTTCGAAAGAGCAAGAATCCATGATGGGGGCAGTGATGTTCGTCAAGAACCGCAACCCATCAGCACATTAATAAAATAGGTGTAGCAATTATACGGAAGCTAAAAGGAGAAGAGATTATTGGAGAGAAGTATGAAGAAAGGGATTGGGTAATGGAAATTGTGCTGCAAGTAGGATGGAATCCATGAAATGGGTCCTAATTGTATGCTGTTTAGTACATGATTTAAGCTGAAATAAAGTGTGTGTTGTGTGTGTGTATATGTGAGAGAGAGAGAGATTCGATGAGAGAGAAAAGTAATCCAATAAATAGAGGGAGGTTATTGGTTGGGGTGAGGGATAAAAGGGGATACATAGAAAACCTTGCGAACCCCTACTTTTCAAGAGAGAAAGGTATACTATTTTCAATCGATATTACAAATTTATTTTTAAAAAAAATGCGAGTCCAAAATAAGAAAGAAATATATAGGGTGAGTGTGGATAACCTTGTGAGTAAGAAAGATCAATTGGTAGACTATATGAAGCAGGATATCCTTTTACGGTGTAATGCAGAAGGCATAAGAGATTTATTTTGATATTTATAATTGGATATCGTGAGCAAAATCACCCTATCCTCACTAGCTCTAAGCATCTATCGTTTGAGATATTATGATGAGGAAAATTGGCCAATCTACATACCAAACATGAATCAAGACAACTTTATTAGAAAAGCATACTTTTCGCTATGATCTTCCCAGTAGTTCATATAGGAGCTATAGCCGTTTCATTCCTATTTGTTGTTATGATGTTCCATATTCAAATAGCGGAGATTCACGAAGAAGTATTGCGCTATTTACCAGTGAGTGGTATTATTGGACTGATGTGTAACTCCCAACGTAATGAAAAGTCAAGCCTTAGTTGATTTGCTTGCCCATTTCCGAGTGGAGAATATGAATATGCACCTCCATCAGAGCAGAACTCTCAGCTGCAGTATTGGAGGAAGCCAACAAATTTCAGAAAACTTACCTCCAATGTAAATTCTACCCATGTCCAGCAGAATGTGCCTTAGAACATTATATTATGAAGTAGAGAAGTCAGCTAGTGCACTTAGACAGGTAGTTGATTTCATTAGGGAATTGAATTGCAGGAAGGTTGAAGCGGCTTGCCCGCAGATGTAGGAAGGATGAATTGATTCCTTTCGAACTGCGACAACAAAAGCAACTCTATTGTAGGAACAAAATGCTTATTGATTAGTCTCGTCCAATAGGATTAATCAGAGCAGTGAACAAACACTTCGCCTAATTCTTTTGAATCCCGACCCGCTTTTTCCCCACTAACTAATTACGTTACAACCACTGAAGAAACTTGGTTGACGAACATAGTTTATGCGCCGCTAATGTAGCGGCCATTTGACAAACTCACATCATCTGTTTCAAATGGGATTTGTCCTGTGGACACACGAGCAATCCAAAATTGCAAGCAAATGTTTTTGAAAAACGCTAGAAATCATGGTCCACATTACTACAAATCTCCCCAGCCAGGTTCAGTGTCAGTAGGACTAGCCTTTCTTTCCTTATTTATAGAGAAATGTCATTTGCTCATTTTCAACTAGATCAACGATTGGAAGATCGGATATGCCCCATCGCCTTAGTCGACTTATTCCTGAGATGCAATGACCCAAGGTTTGGGAGTCAAGGAACTGGAAGACAGACACGCGGTGGACTGACCTCTTTAGGCAAGAGAGGCAGTAGGAAGAGAGCCATTAGAAAGAAATTCAAAATATTCCTGATGGAAGTGGCCATGGGTAGCTAAATATTTTTTTTATGACCGATAGAAACAGAAACTTTTTAATTAGATGCCCTATACCCACCCTCTTTGGTAGATCCTAACACGAATTATGTACACTACAAAATGAGGATCACAATCATTGATACAGTTTGGATACCAAGTTATCTTATCAATATATTTACAAAAAAGTCTTCGATGTAGTGATGAAATTGTGATACATAATAATTTATTATATATTTTTATTTTTTTACTAAAGAATCCTAAAAATCTTTCTATTTATCCTTTGAATTACTCATATATATATCCTATGAATTTCATTTCGCACCGGAAACTATTCTAGGAGAAGTTCGAATCCGTTCCGTTGCTAGAGGCTAAGAAGACAACTAGTTGAGGGCGAAAGGCACACTAAACACGAACCGAATCAACTAAAAGGAGAGGAGCGATAGCAACTGGGACGTGCAATAGCAACCTGTCCACTCGCAATTCTTTTCACAGTGAAGAATAAGAGAAATCATAGCTTTCTTACATGCCTATCCCTTATGGTCGAGCCACTTCGTACCTTTCCTTCTCTTAAGATCTTCTTTATATACATAATTTCTTGATTCAGCTTTGATAATATCCTTAT
>BJCM01265435.1:2959-20203 GCA_018326385.1 Flaveria bidentis
ATCGTGAACCATTTCCACTAAGTGACCACAAATCAACACAAATAGGGGACCTCGTCCATTTAGATGTCTGGGGTCCTTATAGAGTCCAAAGCCATGAAGGGTATAAGTATTTTTTGACAATAGTTGATGATTTCTCAAGAGCTGTATGGGTATATCTTATGAAACACAAAAATGAAGTTATTTCAAGTCTTAAAACCTTCTACAATCTTATCTATACTCAGTTTAAAAAAAGGGTTAAAGTTTTCCGAAGCGATAATGGTACAGAATTTGTAAATATTCAAACCACACAATTTTTTGACATTAATGGTATCATCCACCAAACAACATGTGCTTATACCCCGCAGCAAAATGGCATTGCTGAACGAAAGCACATACGTCTTCTTAATGTTGCTAGAACCCTACTATTTCAAGGAGGGGTTCCACTTAGTTTTTGGTCTGATTGTGTCCTAACCTCTGCCTACCTTATTAACAGGACTCCATCTTCTATTCTTAATGGCAAATCACCCTATGAAATCATGTTTGGTTTTTCCCCTTCCTTGAAACACCTAAGAGTTTTTGGCTGTCTTTGTTTTTGTACTGTTCTAAATAATTCAAATAAGTTTAGTGCTCAAGCTGAAAAATGTGCTTTTCTTGGTTATTCTTTTTCAAAAAAAGGATACAAAGTTTGGAGTTTTGACACAAAAATAGTGTTTTTCTCAAGAGATATAAAATTTTATGAACACATTTTCCCTTTAAAACTCTTTCTGAATCACCACAAAATTCTTTCCTGAATCTAAATACTATAAATTTTTTTAACCAATATGATCATGAAATTGTTGAAAACTCTTTTGGTGATACACCCGATGATGATGAGGGGGCCTTGAGAACTGGTGACAAAACTGATCAGCAATCAGCTCTCGAGTCTCTGACTCGACATAGGCACACTGCTGACCAGCAGCCCCCTGTGCATGCATATGACCTGACTGATGATATGGCTGGCAGTCAGCAATCTCAGTCCTCTAGAATGCGTACCAGCGGTGGCATGGCTGGCCTGCAGGAGTCAGCTGAGTTCATCGCGGGATCTGATATGGCAGGCAGTGAAGTCACTGACCATGATAATTCTCAACCTTCTGAGGGTATAAATGATCCACCTTATCCATTACGCAGGTCCTCTAGGGTATCATCTGTTCCTAAACACCTTGATGATTTTATCATCGAGGGAAAAGTCAAATATGGAATGGAAAAAGTGGTATCTTACTCTCATCTCCCGTATAATATTAAAGTTTTTGCCACTAGTTTAAATAAGACGTTAGAGCCCAAAACCTTTAATGAGGCCAAACGTGATTCGAACTGGGTGACGGCCATGAATGAAGAGATGGAGGCTTTAAATCGAAATCACACATGGGACCTTGTAGATTTGCCTGCTGGCCGAAAACCAGTCGGCTGTAAGTGGGTCTACAAAATCAAATATAAGTCATCGGGGGAAATCGAACGTTATAAAGCCCGTCTGGTGGCAAAAGGTTTCACCCAAAAGGAGGGTGTTGACTTCGATGAAACCTTTTCCCCGGTTGTCAAGATGAC
Organism: Flaveria bidentis; assembly: GCA_018326385.1. Lineage (NCBI taxonomy): Eukaryota > Viridiplantae > Streptophyta > Magnoliopsida > Asterales > Asteraceae > Flaveria > Flaveria bidentis. Next base: position 4,520 of record BJCM01265435.1, read on the forward strand.
AACAGTCAGATGTGTGTTGACCATTGCTGTTCATAATACTTGGCACTTGTTTCAATTAGATATAAATAATGCTTTCTTGTATGGTACCTTAAACGAAGACGTATATATGAGCTTACCCGAAGGGTATTTTACAGAAAATGAACGAAAAGTGTGTAAACTGAAAAAAGCATTATATGGTTTAAAACAATCGCCCCGTATGTGGAATGAGAAATTAGTCAATGTGTTATGTGAATGTGGTTTCTCTCAAAGTAAATGTGACCACTCTTTGTTCATGAAGTTTACTGGAGATATATGTGTCATTCTTTTGGTATATGTTGATGATATTGTGATCACTGGAAATTCTTTAGATGAAATTAACAAAATTAAATCTTTTTTAAAGAGTAAATTTTTGATTAAAGATTTGGGGAAACTAAAATATTTTCTTGGAATTGAAGTGGTTGAGACTGATAAAGGTCTGTCTTTAAATCAAAGGAAGTATTGTATGGATCTTCTTGTTGAATTTGGTTTAAGCGGCTGTAAGCCTGTTAGTACACCAATTGAACCTCACTATGCTGTTGTAAATTTCTGTAAACGTGATGAGTCTGTCCTTGAAAATGTTTCAGCGTATCAAAAACTGGTTGGAAAATTAATCTATCTTTCCCATACACGACCTGATATTGCATATGCTGTGCATTTTCTAAGTCAATATATGCATAAACCTACTAAATCTCATCTAAGCATAGCTCTTAGATTATTGAGGTATCTCAAGGGTTCTCCTGGATCTGACATTCTGATTGAAAAATCGTCCAGTTTGGACCTCAAAGCGTATGCTGACTCTGATTGGGGGAAGTGTCTCGACTCCCGTCGGTCTGTCATAGGTTTTTGCGTGTTTATTGGAGGCAACATAGTCTCTTGGAAAAGCAAAAAACAAGCTACGGTCTCACGATCGTCTGCTGAAGCCGAGTACAGAGCTATGTGTGCAGCCACGTGTGAAATCTTGTGGTTGTTGAATATTCTTCAAGAACTTCGCATTCCAGTGGCGTTACCGGTAAGGCTGTTTTGTGATAATGAGGCTGCTGTTTCCATCGCAGCAAATCCGGTGTTTCATGACCGGACGAAACATTTTGAAATTGACTTGTTTTTCTTAAGGGAAAATTTTCAGCAGGAGTCGTTAAGACTGTACCTGCTAGGTCTGCATTTCAGCTTGCCGATGTTTTGACAAAAGGTCTTCTACCTCATCAACATAAATTCTTAGTCGACGAGTTAAAAATGGTAAACCTGTTTGGATTATCAAATTGAGCGGGGGTCTTAAAATTCTAATTATATATGCAATTTAGTAATCCAAATAATAATAAATAAGAATTGTTTATTTCTTTTTTATTTGCTTCTTGTTTTTTATTATGCAGAAGTTCACACGCACGTGACCGGTTCGGGGTCAAGTGAAGTGAGCTGTGGATCGGGTCAAGTGAAGTGAGCCTTTAAAAGACTTCAGATGGAAGAGACTAGTAGAAGCCCTAGATCATTCTCGCACACTCTCGCAGTCGTCTGTCTTCATCTTCATCACCTTTCGTCTTACTTCCGCAAGAGATTGTGAGTCTACACTTTGTAATATCATGCAGGTCATCACATTGATGATTCTGTGATTCTAGATAGTTCAGATCTGGGAGTGTTTTTTTGTTTTTTTCATAGTCGAGTTGTATATTAAAGATTTGGTTCTAGTTTGGTCTTTATTCATACGATTTGATACCATTTTGACACATACACAAAATATAATTGTCATGCAATAGTGAAACATGATAATTAAATTACTTTATACCCTTATCCGGATGGTATATAAGGTTAATTTATGCAAAGTTGAGTAGCATAGGAACTGGAATTTGATTCAACAAATAATTGTTATGATGTGATTGTAAGTTATAAGTTAATTTTATAACAAGACAAATATAATATAGCATAGCATATAGCATAACATATGCCAAAGCAGATGCTTTGTTGGCTACTTTAGAGTTAGACATTATTCTCCACACAATCACATATATATGCTTCATCGTTCTATAAATAATAAACAATACATGTTAAGGTAACCTTTTTTAAAATAAGTATACCTTTATTTGATTATAGATCAATAAAACCATGACCATCATCAAGTCGTATTTTTATGTGCTTGATCTGAGGTGATTCCGACAAGTTTTAGATGGCGTAAGAAGGCAGTGACGAATGTGTTTTGGGTGGCTTTGATTTTGTGGTAACTTTTTCTCTGCTACGAGCAAATTAGCTAGGCATTTGCGACCGAAATTTGACTGACAAAATGATTGCAAAATTAATGACCAAGTTGTTACAGTAATCCTAGCGGAATGAGGGACCACATTTATTCCGCTCGTAAAGTAATCGTAACATTTGTAATAGTTTCGCATGGGTATCAAATCAGCCGAATAAAGGGGGAAAAATACATTAAAATTAAAAAAAGGGTGCTAATGGATCGCAAAATTGCAACTGTATAAATTTTATCACAACTTAGTTGCAAAAGAATAAAACAATAACTCGTCGCAAATTTTCACTGTCTAGTTTTGGTTCCAAGTCAATCACACAAAATAAAAATAAAAATAAAAAAAATAAAAAAAAATTCACTTGCAAAATAGCGATCATCCACTGAACTTTTTGCATCAACAATTTCAAGCCAAATCATTCTTGTCGCGTTTAACAATAGATTTACAATCAAAATTACGGTTGCAAAAATCCAGTTTTCTGGTAGTGTTATGAACTTGATTTTTGTCATTTTTACATGCATTTATTTGAAGAATAAGTCAAAGTCCAAATGTTTAATTAATAGATTGGATTGTAATGAAGCTAATTGCAGACCATACAACTTGAAAAGAAAGCATAGAATATTATGTGTGTGAAAGTAAAGTATCATATCTAGCTTTCATGCGTACCATTATACGAGTATCCATAGCTTCTTGCAAATCGATGATTCCATGTAATAGTTGATGTTACAGATGCCCATAATGGTTCGATGAACATTACTAGCCATAGTTAGCTTGAATTTGACTTCAACATGTAAGCCCTTTGATATGCAATAATAAAACAAATTAACATACCCAATAAAATCTCACTTCAAATACTAGAGTGTGAGGACTTGACGAGTAACAATGAACGCATATATTCTGGCCACCAGAAGAAAATAAACGTCTATCACTACAAAAGTTTTAATCATTAGCGGCGACATAAGTCGCCACTATTACCCCTGAATGTCGCCGCTATTACCTTTGGCGGCGACGTGTCGCTGCTAAAAGGTCGTCGCTAATGATACATATATCGCCGCTAAAAGGTGTCGTGTACGATTAAACCCTAGCCGTTAGATCTAGCGCACGTTCAACGGCCATATCTAAGTTTGGAAACTCCAAACGGATCGTTGACCAATAGCGGCAATTGTCGCCGCTAACGGCCTTAGTCACCCCGCTAAAGAAGTCACCGCTAATGGTAACATTTCATTTTCTTGTAGTGCATGAGCGTGAGATCTTGTTTAAAAAAAATGAATTTTTGATGTTAGTGCCTAGTGGTCTTTGATTTCAAAATACAATAATAAAAAATACTAACTACAATTTCATCTTTCAAAATACAACATAGGCTTTTTAAACAAGGAAAAACAAATCCACCGAGAAGACAAAAATAGAACAACCAAAAATCATCACAAGATGGGGATTTAGCTTGTTTTTCGTCCAAACAACACAATCATACATAAAGTTGCAACCTTTATCAACTTAACTTTTTCCAAAGTTGTTTTTCTAAGTCGTATTTGATGTACAATGGGTGTAAATATCTTGTATTCTATAGGCCACAATCCTAAGTTTAGCATATACAAGTTTAAGGATGCAGAGTCTCAAGCATATTGATTAAAACATGTATAAAAAAGGGCCAGGTACATAATTAAATTAGGAGCTTACTTTTGAAGTTAAGGGAATGTATTAGTTATTAGAGATGCACAAAAAGATTAGACCTTAAGAAGAAGAGTTTTATTTATTTATTTTCATTATGTTAATCAATGGATTTGCCTCAATTTTGAAGCAGAATCAGAGGGGCATTTTCAATATGGATGTAGTCTTTTAATTTAACTTTATATAGTTGGAAGGGTTTGTTTTCTTAAGTTTTATTCATTGGTTGTATGTAATGAATTTGATGGAATATTCCTGGACTACTTACGACAACACGGTACCACTATTGATACGGTGTCAAAGCTCTTGACACTTGTTGACGTATGTTTTTTTTCTCTTTGGTTGAAGATGATATAACAAAAGTTATCATTGTATTTATTCATGAAATAAAAAGAGAAGTGAACGATTTTCTGATCATCTTACTATTTCCTTACATAAAGCGCATATTAAACAACAATTAACAACTTTTAGTCTAAGGATCAATTTCGACATCAAACGCGTAAAGTGTTTGTGTTTGGGTCAACTTGGTGAGTTCATAAGCTAACTTGTTTCATGCGTTGAGTTTTTAATAGGTTGATTCAAAAGGTAACCGATGGTTCCCGACTTTATCTGGTTTCCGCAACCGTAACCCTTTTTCCGATTACATAAACTTTTATTTCTGTTTTGAATAGCGATATGCTCTAAAAAAAGTGAAGGATAAGCAACCCTTCTAGAAGCGGTTTAATAATGTGTTTTAAGTCGTAGGTTAGACACTAAAACTAAAACTTAAACTAAATGATTGAGAAATGAGCATTACATTTAGTATTTTCTTTTTCTTTTTTTTGTAAAATAGTAATTTTAGATAAAATAAAATTCAGGTTTATAGTTGATCTTGTTGATGTTAACCTACAAAAACTCATATCATGTTCCATTTCGTGTGACGGACAAGATTTTCAGGTACATGACGTAATTGTGTTCTTTTCACTTTGCAGGTTGGTATTGTGTTTAACCCGCAAAAACAACTCTTTTGGCACACCCTTGATCACAATCATCCGGCAACAACAACCACAAACATCACAATTGTTGCCAGACTTAAAGTTTTAAGCTTCATTACTTTGACTTTTTGTACATCATTTACGGTAGGGTATGATACAAGAAAAAAAATACCATTCAAGTTATAGTTTCTAGTCAGCAAATCAAAACTGACCTGCTCGGATATCTCTATCTACTCGCTCTGCATTGAAGGTCCCGGGAAGTTCTCTAAAATCTTCATTGAAGATGGAATAAGCGCTGCATACACCACAACCATGAACCATATACTTACGAATGGGTTGATTTCATGTTATTATTGGTCACATTAAGCGACACATACCTCATATCACCTTGCTCACGCTTTCCAAGATTCAAAAAGATGATGGCAAAACCGGTTCCAAGTATCTACATTATCATATGGATGTAAAGTATAAACAGGTCGGTTCAAGGTATGCTTTATGTCTAACAAGAGGCAAAACAACACCAACTATAGTTAGATTTCATAAGGTTTCATGTCACCCGACATATCATACATCAGCAACACGTTCATTTTCCATTTGAATTTCTTTTCAAACAATTCATCTACTCTTTCACGTGGTATATATTTTTAGACTATCATATATATTGAATACATCTCCATTTTCAAAAAATATATATCGAAACATTGATAAAAAACTAAAAACAACTGCACATTCCATTTTATTAAATAGTTAATGAACGGAATTTTTTACAGAAACACAAAATTTTTAAAAAGTTAAACGTGATAAAAACATAAAGATTTATTATGTGGGTGAAAATATAAATAAATAAATAAATTAGATATGACTATATTTTGCCCATAGTTACTATGTAATCCCTTTACATAGCCAAAATTTATATATGTAAACCCTATAGTTATATCGTAGATTTAAAAATACAATAGCTATTGTGGTAGTTTTGCAAGCAGTTGAAATTATCCTATTCATTTCCCATGACATTTAATAATAGATTAATTAATATGTCAAAATGAGTAAAATCAAAATATTTCACCCGCACTAAAGCCCTTTATTAGAATATTATTAAGATAACATATTTTTAGTATTCAACTATTTTTAAGTCACTAAAAAATATTTTTCTAAAAAAATAATAAAAAACTTTGCAAAATTTGTGAATCTTGATGATGGAGCAGTACTTACGTATAAAGGTCCTACATCCCATTTGTGTGCAATAGGTGCCAAGATAAACCACATGATAAATACAGCCCATGCCTTTAGGCTGAGAGAGAAGATTGCCATCAGAAGCATATCTATAAAACATACAACAAATGTATTAATATCGAAATTTGTAACTTGTAAACCTAAATTCCATTATACCACGAGCTTACCGGGTATCTTCAGCTTATCATGTAAAATAATAAAAAGCCGTCTCTTCCATCTACTGTTTAATTCGGGGACCTGAAACTTCTATAAATTTGGGAATAATGCAGTGCCAAGAACAATCACAGAATGCTGTAAAATGAAAGAAAGTTAAAAAAAATCAATTCTTACCGGCTCCTCTTCATCATCATCAAATCCGTTTTGAATGTGTTTAGCAGGAGATTTTGGTTTAACAGCAACAGTGAGAGTGTCTGTAGCATATGAAAGTGAATATATTACTTGTGACTATTGTTTTCATAACCGGACTGGTCGTTGAACCAGTCACTTTTGCAAGTCGGACCGGTTTCAAAAACCGAATTGCATTATGAATAAATTAAAATTTAAAAAGAATAAATATATAACAAATTCAAAACAAAATATGAAACTACTTTATCTTTTTGTATGGTCTTGCAATATCTTTTTCTGTGGTTTTGCAATATTTATAAAATATGAAGCATTAAATAAACAAAATATTGAGTCTAGATTGTAAATATATCATTTAATAGATTTTGAAAAGAAAAAGGAAAAATCAGGTTGACCGCCAGGTCCGATCATCCGGTTAGCCAGGCAATTCAAATGAAGGCAGTTCATGTAGACTCAACCAGACCAGTTATGTGTTTGGTGTCGATGCAACCGGTTGGTCAAGTTCTGAAAAACACTGTTTTTATCCCTTATAGCATGACCCAGTTACAACTGGACTGTTCGTTGATAAAAAATAAGGTTGTATCTACGAGGAGATTTGATGACTGACTGTAACAGGTTGAGCAAGGAAATGATTTTATCTTTATAATTTAACCTATTATTTGTTTAGAATTATAATTAATGCCACATCTGCAAGGGGATTAAATGCACTAGACCACAATAAATTTCCCTAAATCTTGTCAATTTCCATTTCATAATAGTAGGAAAAATGCAAACCCATGACGTTCATGAAATACATATCAAATGAAATAAAATTTATACCTCCATTGTTAAAATGAACAGATACATCATCACCGTATTTGCTGTCATGTAACAAATTTCCTTGCCAAACAAGCCTTAACTTTTCCAGAGGGATACGACCATTTCCAGCAATTAAATTTCTCAAATCACGCACCTATGAACATTTTTCCAAGGAGCATCAAGAGATTTCATAAGAATACATACACGCATACACACACACACACATACAAACACATGTTAACAACCACAAATATGCTGAGAACCGCAAAAATCATTATACAAGTAGCTTGATTTATTGTACTTAAGTGAAAACGAAAAAGAAGAGGGGTTAATTGGGTTTTATCCTGGCTAACTAAGAGTAAACACCTACACATGTGTGTCTTGCATTATGTTTACATATGAACTGTATCATATTTTTAACACATATTCACATGTGTATATATGTTTGCTTAGTTATTTATTGGTTAACTGATAAGAACTAAAACTGTGATTAACTAAGACACTTAATTACAAGATAGTCGGCCCGATTCAAGAGGGGCTAGTCTCCGATTCCAAGGTGTTAATACCTTAATCTTGATAAAACAAAACACACATAAAAACCTAAGAAAATACAAGAACACAATACTTAAAACTAAAAGCCGTGGGAACAGTTACAAATCTGCAGCCCCACTCCCTTAATTCATGGGTCACCCCCCACCTCCCAAATTTTCGAATGTTTTCCCACCATTCACTTTCCCTCCACCCTGATTCCCTCCAATAACAGCTGACCCAACCCGGTTTGACCCAACAGTGGGTTCGTATCAATACTTCCGCCCCGGAAAATCGACTTGTCCTCAAGTCGAAAGGAAGGGAATTATTGTGCCAAGCAATAAGCCATTCGATTGGAGGTTGATGGATGATTTCCTTGTGTTTGAAAGCTTCAAAAGATCCGACCAAATCAGCTTCTAATGCCTCATGAATTGCAGCCACCGCACTACTGTGAACCTCCTGAATTGCAGTCACCGCACTACTATGAACCTCCTTAATTGCAAACACCGCACTAATGTGAAACCTCAAATCTGTTTTGAATTCTGGAGGGACTGTTGTTGTCAATTGCTTCTGCAGAGCTTTACTACCAGTTGATTTGTGAGCCGTTTGCATGGCACGAGCCATGTTCCTGGATATACATTCACAACCAGTTGAGAGCGCCTAACCTCTTGAATCTGAAATTCTGGATAGGCCCTAGGCGTCAATTGTACATCATCCAAAACATGCTCTGACCTATCGTCAGTATCACTAGAATTGTTGCTGGAAGATTCATCCTCAAGTTCCATGTCATCCATCCAAGCCTCCATGATTTCTGTAACATCACTCTTCAATTGTGACGCTATGGACTTGATTCGGGATGCAATTATGGCTAATTGTGCAGCAACATGGTCAGGGTGAGTGCTGTTGCCTTCGAGATTGCTCCGGGTAGATGATGCCATCAATATTTGTTCCCGGCAATGGAACCAAATGATAAGAACTAAACTGTGATTAACTAAGACACTTAATTACAAGATAGTCGGCCCGATTCGAGAGGGGTTAGTCTTCGATTACAAGGTGTTAATACCTTAATCTTGATAAAACAAAACACACATAAAAACCTAAGAAAATACAAGAACATAATACTTAAAACTAAAAGCAGTGGGAACAGTTACAAATCTGCAGCCCCACTCCCTAAATTAATGGGTCACCCCCTAACTCCCAATTTTTCGAATGTTTTCCCACCATTCACTTTCCCTCCACCCTGATTCCCTCCAATAACAGCTGACCCAACCCGGTTTGACCCAACAGTGAGTTCGTATCATTAACTTATACAGTTTTTTGTTTTGTTTTACATCAACCCATGCAGTGGAAATGGGAGTGATTAAGATGATGCAAAATCAAATACAAGGTTACTGCTTTTTTACCCCTTATATTTCTCAAATTTCCAGCGTCTTTAAGGAAATAATTACAAATATGTTTGCAAACTATAATTGTCTAACTATAATATATGGACACATGCACATATATGTCAAGTGCGTATGCGGTATGTGTGTATTCATATACTATATATTCATAAACTACACATGTGGATCTTTACTAGGACCGATAACATAAGCCTTCATGTAATTAGCAAATTGAATTTTATGTTTATAATGGAAAATACATAAACAGGTAACTGACATTGTGATACCAGAATATTAATAGCATATATTGTCTTATTTATATATTGGAAATATCAACATATGCATAAATAAACTAAAGCGAACAACATAAAAGTTTAAAACCTAAATTTTTACATTTAAAGAAAACTATGTTTTGCACTAGCAAAAGGCGTGCGAAGTGAGCCACCTTTGTGCTTTTGAAAGTTCCTCCCCTAGCGTCTGCCTGAGGCACATGCACCAAGACGTGCACTTCATGCGCTTGTGACAACGAAGGAGTTAACTTTGTGTAGTGAATTTGTATAGAGGGTTGTTTCATAGTACTCATCAATTAATACTACACAGATACTGGTTACCCATCCTTATTGATATACCAACAATACCATACACGATTGCTAAAATACGATTCTGACGAAAAATAAGAAAACTTCGGTTCTGAAAAAATTAAACTCAAATAATTCCGCTCGCAAGAGCATGTCCAACAATCATTACTCAGCATATGCAATTTGGCACTTGCTCATCTACCACTTTATCAGGACCAACCTGATCAAGAATATTCTAAATCGCTTTGTGAAATATAAAAGCAGAAGAATACATCCCTATCAACAAAATTTATGTTGCTCCAGTTCCTAGAAAGGCTCTTTCAAAATTATAATCCATATGAATGGAATTTTCAGTGCCCCTACAGAAGTATTCGAAATTTGAGCTTTACTAAGAAGCCTTATGTGTGGCATAGAGCTGTTATCTATAATTGTGATCCTTTGCTGTTTTATAAAATACTTCTTGGGATGGTCATATGGATAGCACTCTAAAGTTACTTGAAAAGAATGTCATTTGGGGGATCCTGAAAATGGCACTGGTGTTAATGCCCATATGATTTATAATATCATGAGTATGCCAAATTTTAAAAGTAAAAGTTCTGCTGGAGGTTATAAATGTCATGGAAAAGTCAGAATAGATTCAGTTAAGACAACCATCAAGTGTCACTCTCTCTTCTTAATTCAAGTTGGTGGCATGAGATATAAAAAGGTGATAATCTATTGGGTGAAAGGCAGTGAAAAAGAGATCAATCGAACAATATTCTTGGTTATTGATGAAGACAAAAAGCTGGAATATTGGCTATATTGGTAATTCAAGCAAAAGTCATGGGTAGTATTAAAATTTTGTAGTTGTATGGTTCTACTAAAGAAATTTCTAAGAACTTGAGGTACTTCGAATTGTTTGTTGAGATTGAGATGTATGACACTTTGGTTAGAATTCTCTTTAGCTCTATGATCTCTACCTTCCCATAACAATCTCTTCAACCGTTCAACCCTAATCTAGCATCTAAATCGGTTTTCAGCTCCAAAATCTTAGGTTCAAAATGAAGTCACACACGCCCATCCCCTTAAAGTTATGGCTGCACTCAACTAATGTAGCACAGGACAGAAGAGTTGAAGAGGTAAGCCCTCTGATAACTTCAAAACTCATAAATCAATATTAAATTCATTAATAATAATACCTAAATATTCATGATAAATCCAGAAAGGAAAATATATCAATTTGAGATAAACAACTACAAGCAGAGCCCTAACTTGATTGACAACCAATTGAAATACAATCTTCAATCAATCAGTACAATTTGTTACGATTCACAATCGAAATCAACATAAATTATTACGATATATATGCATATGAAATCAGAAGCGAAGAGAATGATACTTTGATCGGAGAATGGAGATCCATGGAAGACGGAAGAGAAGGACCGATGGTTCTGAGTGTTATTCGTACGGTGTTTTCATCTCCGGTGCCGGAATCACTCTTGATCTCGCTCATCGTTCACCGGTGGCAAGCAGCAATAAGATATAAAATCACACGCAGAAACGTAACTTGACTCCTCCTCCTCCTGTTCTTCGTTATATTTTGGACTAAAGTTTGTAAAATAGTAATTTTCAAAATTGTTTTAACTAGGTCAATTGATTAATTTTTTGTTCTAATTAGATTACTAAACTTTAGTTTAGTGTTTTAATCTTATGTATTTAACCTGAACAATAAATAAAAAACTTAAAATAACTTAAAAATATTTTAAAAAATTATAAATAATTAATAAAACAAGTCAATATACCCAAATACACCAACATACACCTAAATATAACCAAACGGGTCAACATACCCAAATACATCAACATACACCTAAATATAACGAAACGGGTCAACATATCCAAATATACTAACATACACCTAAATACAACCAAACGGGTCAACATGCATCATAATATACCGAAACACATCAAAATTATATTAAATATGTCCAAAAAAGTCAATTACATCACAATACTCCCAAAATGTTCCCAAGCGGGTCAAAATGACACCAATATATAAATTAACTCAAATACTTAACAATTTTGACAAGTTATTTTTCTTCCCGTCCCAACCTTTGTTTTCTTCTTCTCTTTTTCTGAATGATCTCTTTTTCTTTTTACTGTTGGTCTACCAGGCATTCATCTTTCTTTTGGTGGTAAGGGTTTGATATCATTTGTTTTAGGCCAATGCATACTTCCCTTTAATGGTTTGATGCTATGTTTATATGCTTCCTGAAACATATCTTTTTTTAACCAGTTACTAACATATTGTTCAGGGTCTTTGTTGATGAACCCTAAAGCTGCTACCAAATGAACACAAAGGTATGCCTGACAATTGTCATGATCCACAAGTGCAAGTTTGCTCCTCAATATTCACTACAAATGCATTTTTTTCACTCCTTACTTCAAAAATGTTGTTACCACTAGGGACAACATTATAATGCCTACACAATCAAGCTAAAAGTTAATATAAATTCATAACAACATAACATAGATTTAAAAATATAACATTTACCTTTGTTTTTTTTAATATATTCTAGCTTTTTTCGGATCGTAGGACATACTTTATGTTCAAAGCTTCTTGATTTTATCGCCATTAAGAACATTCTACGCATCATAAAAGTTCTAATTTCTTCAAACATACTTATAATAGGCTTCCTTCTTGCTACTCGAATGCGTGAATTAAAGCTTTCACTCATTCCATTCTCGAATGCATCACATGCTCTACCAATTACAAAAAATGCTCTTGACCAAGAAGTTGGATTTCTCTCCATAAGATGATCATACACACATTTTTTAATGGTTTTCAACTCTTCCATATTCTCTTCAAATCTTTGTTTAGTTATAGAAGTTGCAGCAGCTCAAAATAAATTTTAAAACGAAAGCCCACGAAATTTCTTATTAAAGTTTGCATAAATATGTCTTGTGCATTGCCTGTGCTCAGCATCTGGAAATACATCTTTTACGGCATCTATAATACCCTAATGAATTAACAAACCCATAATGTTAATGTTAATAAACAAGCTGTAAATAAGTGTGTATTAAATACAAAATACCTTATGTTAATCTGAAATCAACGTAAGTCCAACTCCACCCTCCATATCAATGTCGTTCTTCAATAGATTGAGAAACCATGTCCAATTTTCTTTATTATCAACGGATACAACAACCTATGCTAAAGGAAATATGTGATTATTGGCATCTCTTCCAACAACTGAGAGTAATTGGCCGCTACATTTCAGAAAACACCCATCTAAGCATATGACTTTCCTACAACCATTTATCCACCCATATTTGACTGCCCGAAAACAAATATAGTAACTAGTAAAATAAATCTCTCCATTTGGCATTGTATCCACGACCATCTCCACAATACTCACTGGGTTTGTTTCTAATATCTCAACTCGATAATCCGAAAGTCTAGCATAATGTTCATTCAACCCACCTTCAAAATCATCCAATACTTTCTTTTTTGCTCTCCCATATTGTCCAATACTCACTCTACATTGGTATTTTCTCATGATATCTTGTTGCATTTCCCTTAAACTAATTTTAGGATCATTAATTATTTGCTTGAAATATCTTTTTGCAATCCAAGAATATGTAATTAGAGAACCTAACGAAAACTGTCTTGAGCATGTATATTCATCATTCAGTGTTTTTATCTAAAAATAATTCTCATCGGTGACCCTCGAGGCCCAAAGCCTAAACGAACACTTTCAAACATCCTTCTTTTTCCCCTTAGCATCTTTTATAGTTTCTACTATCCCGCATCTTACTAACAAACGATTATGGTCGTTTACCGTGAACACTAGTTGATAACCATTTGCTACACCATAATCAATCAACATTTCTTTTAATTATGCAGGACTCTCAAATTTCATTCCTTCAATAGGTTTCGCTAATTTCCAATCGATTTTGGGATCATAACAAGGATACACAACACCTTCATCCTCTACACCTACATCATTCATCTGTATCCGTATCCTTATCATAATCTTGTTCACTTGCACTCCAATCATCAATAGAATTAACATCAGATTCATCCTTATTATTATTATCAAAACAAAGTAAATTCAAAAAAGGATCATTCCTAATAACATCTTCATCATAAAAAATCTGAGAAAAAACAAACCAAACTACTTTTAACATGATAAATACTACATATCATGATAATAATAAATCATATTCTCAACAAGTTTCAAACTAGTGATTGATTAAAACCTAATAAAAAAATTAGTTTAAATAGGTCATACTTGCTGCTCGATTCGAACCGAATAAAGGTTGTCATCTTGTGTATCATTCACCATTAAGGTATGTTCATTTGCATCATTCATTGTTTTAATAGTTGACAAAGCTTCAAAAAAACGCAGAATGGGGCGGAGATGATGGTCACAGGTCGAGGGGTTGCTGGTCGAGAGGTCGTGGGGTCGCTGGTCGAGAGGTCGTGGGGTCGCTGGTCGAGGGGTTGCAGGTCGAGGGGTCGCAGGTCGAGGGGTCGCTGGTCGATTGTGGGAAGGTCGATTGATGATGGTGTTCAAGAGCTTCAATGGTGGGTGAAAGATGTGCAGGTGTCAACAACTTCAATTTGGAGGGAGAAAGATGATTAGGGTTTTTTAATATTTATTTTTTGTATTTTAAATTTGATTTTTATAATACCTGCTATTAATTTGAAATTACCTGCTAATCAAGTTAACTATATAGAATTAAAACACCAAAGTAAAATTAAATGACCTAATTGAGACAATTAGAAAAATAAGTGACCAGATTGAAACACTTTTAAAACTTGGTTATTATTCTGTGAAGTTTTCTCTTATATTTTATACCATTTTCATTACTCCGATAATGCTCCTTTGAGTTTTGAGGTTTGGGAAAAATACCCCAAGATTTTCAAGGTATTTGCTTTTTAGATTGCTCTAAATTTAATCTACCCTCCTATCTTTGTGTTTGATAAGTTAAAACTTATATTTTTAAGTGAGAATTACGTATTACCCCGTAAATTTTATTAAATACATGTATACTCAATTTTAGTTTTTAATTACATATATCTCTGTTTGTAAATTTAGTTAATTACATGACTACATATATTAAAAGTTTAATTATATATATCCAATTCTAAAACTTAGTTAATTACATATATATTTAAACATAAAATTTTACATATTGATGTGTTCATGTTTTGTATGTGTTTAAAGTGTTTAAATGTATGTTTTTAATGTGATTTTCCTATCGAGCGTAATCACTTTGTGTTAGGTTTAAATTATAGGTGTGGGAAGCTTAAATGATGTATTCAAAGGTTGCATGAAGATTGGATGATATATGGATGAAAATAGATGAAGAAAATGAAGAAATTGGTGCAAAATGAGCATACGACGTAACTTACGTCCTAAAAGAAGTAAGTTATGTCCTTTCTAAAACTGATAGTTTTTTGGACGTAAGACAGAGGCTAACCACGTATATCATGGGGGAGGACGTAATTTACGTCCCTAAGGACGTAACTTACGTCATAGGGTCGGATTTTACGTAATTTTCCGGATTTTGACTATATTTAAGAAGGGTTATCAATTCTAAAAACCCTAATTCGCATTGGGAGCAAAAAGGGACGAACTTGGACGATTCTTGAGGTCAGTTCTACTTCTCCAACTCATTCCAATCCATCAAATCATGTTCCAATCCGATCTTGTTGCCGAATTCATAAAGACGCAAGGTTGAACTTTTCGTGATCTAATTCGGGTGATAGGTTTCGTGTTTTTAGGTTTTCGTTTATGTTCAAATTGTGTTGGGATTAAACTTTAGAACCTGTTAAATTCTTTATTGAGTTTAAATTGTGTCTTGATTGTTTAAACAATTTTTTTAGTAAATCTTGATTTGAATTTCATATAATTATGCGCAAGTTGTATGATTGCAAGGTTTTGATTGT